>CALYCG020000025.1:0-71420 GCA_944470205.2 Schistosoma margrebowiei | reverse complement strand
AATTAACATAATATTAAGAAAATTTTTAAAGATATATCGGTGCAAGTAATAATTTGTATTTAAAGTGATTTTTCATGCATGAATTGTGAAAATATTTGCTTATGTTTGAACTGTTCATGTTCTACAATATATTAATACGATGTAAACATTCATCAGCCTATTGCTAAGAAGTACCATACTAGAACAAGACGGCCATTGGATGCTTTCAGACTTTCAATAATGGTCTAATATCGATCAATTCATAATCTCAATCAAAAAGTTATTTTAAATATAATTGTGTAGGTTTAGTAAATGATAGGATAGGAAAGAAGGTTTTCCTCGCTAGATTGCACATTTTTCAAGATTATAATATATTTAATACATTTAACGATAATAATTTTGTTTAGAAAGAGTGGTTTATGTAAATTTGAAATTTAGAAGATGCATTTAATTGATTTTAGAGTAGCTTTATTAGAAATTGACTGGAGCAAGATGATTTATTCGTGTTTATCAAGGCAAAACTAAAAGATACTTGTTAAAAATCTTGTACTAATTGAGAAATTTTCAAAGAACAACAAATCTTTGGTGATTGGAGTCAATTAGAATAAAGTTCAAAAGACATTATTCCCCACTAGCTTAGAGATACGTTTTGATAAGGACTACTGCTTAGTAGGTAACGTAGATCAAGGATTTTCTACTGATTATCTCCCACCACATGACATCAAAAATTATAATGTATGTGATGTCAAATCAATTGAACTAGTGACTATCTTGAACATTGATCAGTGGAATATTTTTAGCACTAAGGATTGGACAAAAATGATTTTAGTTACTATTTAGTAATTGTTCAGTATGATCAGAAAATGTATCCTATTAGATAGATAAAAATAATAACCAACTTTTGAAATTAATAGAGATAATTCATATTGATGTATTACTACCTAATAAAATAGTTAATCGTTATGTTTGTTTTAATTCGCTAATTATTGATCATTGTAATCAAAAAGATATTTCAAATCATACACTGTTTTATTTATAAATTTGGGTTAGTGTACCATAAATTATTGACTATTAAGTAGTGATATTTTTATTGATTAATATGTCCCCCTACAAGATGTATAATAAAATAAAATTTGACAATAATAAATAGCCCAAAGATTATTTGCTAATTTGTAATAAGGATAAAATCATATGTTCCATCAGAATATTTTACAAGTATAAACAATAGTTTGTAAATTTATAAGTAAATTTCTGTGATAAAAGTAAACTTTAGATTGTTTTCAACCAATTGTATTTTTCTATTTTTGTAAAACTAATAAGTGAATTGTTTTATTGAATTGGAATTTGTACAAAACCTGATGTTATAGATGATAGATTAGAACATAAGGATGTAATTTTATGAACTTTGTAGCTTAATGACCATCATAAAGTTGACTCGTTTATTTATTATTGTTCAGTATAGAAATTTACTATTCACGGTTTTCTTAGTTGTTAATACAGGCTCGAGTGCCCCCTTCACTTATTCCAAATGCCCTGATACGGCTGAGGGTGGATAGAGACGTATCTTCCTCTCCAAATGCTCTCAAATGGCCACGTGTATACAGTCACTGCCAGGGAAGTCCTACTCATTGTCTTCTCGTGGTGAGGGTGTTGTTTACGAAATTGAGAGTACGAAGATCGGATGTCTGGCCAAAACAAAAGGTTTTCTTAGGGGGCCACAACCGGAGCCTTCGACCTAAAGGTCTGGTCCACAAAATAGTGGGGCAAAATTAGGAGATGCAATCCCGTGGTAGCCGGTTGACAATAATTTGTTCATACGCCATTTGTTCCACCAGGATACTGGAGTCCATGTGCCCCATTGATTTGGAATCAGAGTTTTCCAACTCCCAGGTGAGTCCTCTATATCCACCAACCCGGTTAAAGAGTCGGACATTCGATCTTTGTCCTCTCAATTTCGAAAACAACACCCTCACCACGAGAAGACAATGAGTAGGACTTCCCTGGCAGAAGCTATATACGCGTGGCCATGTGAGAGCATTTCGAGAGGGAGAGCGGACTCTTCCCACTCTCGGCCGTACCAGGGCATTTGGGGGCATATCCTCCAATGCCACTGTTGACTTATTATCTCAGTGTAAACTTAATTAACTCTAAAATCCTGACTTTTCATTAGAACATTGAGAAATTCTTTGAAAAAGATGTTTATTACTGAGAATATGATGGTTTTGGTGACCTTTTTTATATACATTCAAAATACAATTTTATGAAACATTTAATTTGAAAAAAAATAATAAAAACCTTCATAGTTTTAGTAGATAACTCACTTGCATTGTTTTATCATACCAACGATTAGCCGCATTAAATGAACTACCCATTCCATGTAATAATTGTAAAGCTAATGAAACATCATCACGTTTATTTAAATTATTTGAATCATTTGTTTCATTTAAAAATCCATTAATATCTGTTGTTTCATCTAGTTCTTCAACTTCTTGAATTGGTTTGTCTAAACATAATACGAACATGCTTTTTGCAATGGTTTTTAAATTTCCTTCATTTTCTGCGTCTAGTTAGAAGAAAAATGGAGAAGAAGAAGAAACAGGCGAATAAAGAAGTGTAGAGTAATAGAGAGAACATGACAATAATCACTACTCAGCGATCGATCAATTGTAAATATTTCAGTACTATAGGAGGTCAGCCACTACCCGAATGGCTCAATGCCAACGTACCAGACTGTGTATCTGAGTGAAATGATCTCGAACTCATTACGGAAAATTAGGTAACTTAAGACTACTAGTAAACTTTGCTAACTAGTTCCAACTAACACAAAGATTAGATTCAGGGTTTTCAGTTGACTAACTCCAATCACCGAACATTCAAAGGTAGTGCATGCGATGATGAGTCATTCAGATTAGTGATCATACTGTAGTTTATCGATAGAATTCAACTATAACTCAAATATTTGTTTTTAGTCCTTTATTGAGAATATATGCATATGTAACTTAGATAAAAGTAGTGTTCTATTCCAGATAGTTGGCGCCTTTCAGTAGAAATTATGACACTATAGATTTTTGCTGGTTGGCACTTGTTGGCGTTGGTGAGAAACCAGGTGCTACTCAGAGATCCAAATAAAAGAAATAAAACGCTTTAGTCAAAAATATTCTCTATAAACTGTTTAATATAATTCAACCAATATTAAGAAAGTGGACCATATAACAATGATTAATACACGGGAATTGACTGATGTTCATCGCATATGGATATGATATGTCGGCTACTATACAAGGTTCTATTTTAAACTCATCATATTGAAGAAAAAGTTTCATTGCGAAGTTAGTTTACCTATAACAATTAGTTATCCAATAAATTTAGGTGATACTTTTTTCCCCATGAAAATTGAGAGAATATTCTATTTATCTTTTAAATTAACAATAACTATATTTAGTTATATAACTACACAGTTTATGATGAACTTCGTAATTTGATGTTAACTATTGTAAAGGAATGACATCGATTGAAATACAACTAAAATAAAGTAGACATAATTTTACTTATGTTGGAGATTTATCTGTATTTATTATATTAGTAGAACTCCATGTAAGTATTACGTACTATCTAACAGCATGATAAGCAATCTAATTGACTCCAAGTGAAATATATCTTAAAACATCAAATTTACCAATCTTAAAGAATTTTATACGGAATATGCCAACTGAATTCAAGAAAATAATCTTTGTATTTATTATTTAAACTACTAAATATCAAATAATGTATCCCTTTGTCAGTAATATAACTGGGTATGTTAGGATATTTAAACTAATACAGCAATTTAAACTGAATGAGATTTATTGCTAGAAGAAATTGTTTTCTTTGTTTACAGGTATTTATTTTTTTAATTGAAGATATATACATTAGCATAATGCCTTACCTTGACACAAGTGTTCATAAACGTCTGCCCATTTATTTCTTGGTAGAGCTGTTAACGCACCAACTCTTGGTTGTACTTCCATTTCACTTTCACCAGCTATTGACTCTTCAGCGAACTGTGTAACACGACGTAACTGATTATATATATATATATATATATATATATATATATATATATATATATATATATATATATATATCTTCTTCACTTAATTTACTCCCATTAGTTATAACATCAATAACGAAGAACTATGAAGAAAAAAAACATTGAAAATTCTAAGAAATTCCTCTAAATTTTATTAAGTTTGAATTAATGTGGATCATTCTTGGTTCGAAAGATTGAAGACAATTATCGTGAGTATTTTTGTATTTTGACTGTAAGTTATATCTTGAACTGAGATCACCTGAAGACTTAATGAATATCAGAAAGCGCTTACAGCAATTCATCAATCCTCATTCATAACCCAACATCGGATTGGGCTCAGTATTTTATATCTCTACTATCTTTTTAAAGGAAATGTTGAAGGTTTGACATTTAACATATAATTTACAGTGGCGTTAAGTGTTGGCAATCAAGACATATTGTAGAAGTATTTTATCGTTATTAAAGTGGTTTCACGTCAACAGTAAATTTTATGCTTAAATCGATAACATTTAAGTCATGTATATATATACATAATTATCACCCAGTGTTAGTGGTAAGTAACTACTTCACTTTCAGTATGGTTGAACTCCACTAGTTACATCTTTTAATTAGAATTACAGGGCTTACCACTTTTTATTTGAACACATACATAGATACAAATGCGCCACACAAATCTCACTTGATTTGTGTGAGAGCTGCGATACTGCCCGGGTGCCCAAACCGAAACAGGTGGTTTTCTTAGGGGGCCACACCTGAAGCCTTCGACTTAAAGGTCTGATCCACAAGGCGGTGGAGCATCGTAAGAAGATATAGTTCCGTGGTAGCCGGTGACCAATGGGTGGCTCATATGCCATTTGTTCCCTCAGGGTACTGGAGTCAATGTGCACCAATGGTTTTGAATTAGGGTTTTCCAACTCCCATAGGTGGACTCTCCATGTCCACCAACCCAGTCAAAGCGCCGGACATTCGATCTTCGTCCTCTCAATTTCGTAAACAACATTCCCTCAACGAGAAGGCAGTGAGTATGACTTCCCTGTTGGAGGCTATATACGCGTGGCCATGTGAGAGCATTTCGAGAGAGATAGCTGACTCTCCCCACTCTCGACCGTGCCAGGGCTTACCTCTTATAAGCATATGTTGTTTATTATTTTAATATGTTGTCATGATTTTTGAATTTGAAGTTTGACATATTGGAATAACTGTAGTTAGACCACTACTTTTCCATCAGTGTTCACAAAAATATCAGATAACTACACAAAAGATTGTCTAAAATGAAATAGTTCAATGTGAAACCTAAATTTGTTGGAAATGATTCCTGACTAAGTCATAAATGCATACTGGTAAGAAGTCGATATATGGATAAAACAATTGTCTAGTATGTAATTGTTAGTTTCCGATAGTTACAGAGTTAAACTCAGGTCATAATAATATATATTTATCATCTTATGCTAACTAATTGAACTTTGAGTATTTTCTATTGGGGTAACAAAATAAATGATAATTTTTTATATATTTAATAATTATTCTTTAAGAATATGTATCCGTTTTATATAGTTTTTATGATTCTACCGAAAAAGTACTTCATCAATCTCATTATTATTATTATTATTATTATTATTATTATTATTACAGTAATTTGCTTATTGAGTATTATGAAATCCACTGGTAGATAATGACCCATTATTACTCCCATGAGAGAAAAAAGAAAAAAATGATTCAACAAATAAATATAAAGAAATAACAATGATAATGTAATAATTCAGAATAATCAATAATCATCGTTATGTTACTTAATTTGTGTATATTTACCAAAAATGATAAAGTTTAAGTCAAACATATCTGTGTAACTCAATACAGAAGATTATTCATAAATATGGGATTAAGCCAAAATATGAGAATAAACAGAATAGAAAAAAGAATTAGAACACTGATATTATGAAAACAAAAATTAATGATCGTTTAATCAATCATTTGTTAAAAATATGAACAGGATATATAGTTGTTTATTTAGATTATTCTAATCACTATGACAAATCCAGATGAAGATAACTAGTGTAGCAGCAGCCTCTGATGGATGTAGAATGTTGGATGAAGAATGCTGGTGCGCGGCCTATGCTCCTTCACGAGGAGTAACAGGCGCAAGTAGGTAAGTAATCACTAAAAGAATATAACCAACTGTTTGTTTTAAAAGTATTGTAATTTATTATTTTAAAACGAGACATCATTCCTTAATCTAAAATAGAATATATTTTAAAAAAATTTACCTGATCTAAATAAATAGCAATAATATGTTCAGGATCGAATGGATCTCGTTCAGATGTTGTTACAAGTATATCTTTAGTTTTACCTGGATAACGATATGAACTAAATAATCGATAATATTGTTCCATACAAAATGGTTGACCTTTTTTACTATGCCGTGCTCGATCGATTGGAAGTGAACGTTTAAAATAAAATAAAATGAGTTTATTACTTCTTAAATTAAAATATTTACACATTAAAAATATCACACTGCGTTAAGAAACAAAATATTACATAATTAATTCATTTATAACTTGGTGGTATTATTAAGTAAGAAATGATTCTAGGTGTTATTGTTCTTGTTTAAATGTGGAATGACTTACAATATGTTTATCTGTCGGTTTGGGATTGTGGAGAATGTTGAATTTCACTGAGATCATGAACCTACCAATAGTGGTCATTAATAGTGGATCCACTAAACAACCATCCAGTACTTCGATGTTTTCAATGGTCGTCCAACATTGATCGGTTCTTTATTTCAATGTTTACTTTTATTTGTTTCTCTCAAAAAATTATAATTTGAACTGTGAAAACTGATTACAGAAATTTCATTAATACACTAACTGCTACTCGTATTAAAAATTTAAGGAGGTTGATCGTATTAAGTTTCAATTAAACATAACCCGGTCATTATATTTAAATTGAGTTTTTTTGTGATGTACGGTGATTTTCATTTTTAGTCAACTTTAAACAGAGTGTTCGTTTCACGCGTAACGAAGGATGGATTTTTCATTAGTTCTGACAATATCTACATTGTTTTGTTAAGAGATTCAAAAAGAACTAGCCGATTACCATTTATTGAACCATGAGAAGAATCGAGCCAAAATGTTATCACATGGTACAAAACTTAATCAAAGATCCATATATAATCGTTTAGAAAAATACTGAAAATGTAATTCCTGATATCAGATGAAAGTTGAAAAGTAACGTATGTTATATTACTAAATTTATTTTGTTGAGCAAACCAGATCAAATTACCAATGTTCGTTACGATCGTTGGTTATATTTGATAAAACAGTTATAGGAGTTTGGCAGTAAAAGTTCTTGAATGGTTTATAGTATAAACTTGTTAACATTTATTGTTATCGAATCAGTTTAACATAGACGTATACACCAAAGTGTTAGGTGCTATCTCTTTGAATCTATTATGACAGACTCTTTGAATTCAATTTACCACTGAATAAGAAAGTTAAAACGCTATTCGAATGATTAAAGTTTATTTTTAACAGTTATTTTGCGAAAAACGATTGGATACCTACCGAAAAGAAATTTACGTCGTGTGTAATTAAAGTTAATAAAGTCGAATTGTGATATCACTTATTACCCACTCATTATATTTTCTGTCTATTTAAAATGAGTTTTACAAATCGTTTGAAAATAAAATGAAAACGGAATAATTTTCATGAAAGTTTACGGTTAAAAAACAAACCAAAGAAAAAGAAATCTGCAACCGTTTAAATTAAGGATGATAAGAAGCTATTTGTATTGTTTATTATTGTCCATAAAGTTAGTAACACTGTCTAATGGAAACGTGGAAGCACTACACGGCCATTTCGCTCTAGTATGGGACTCCCCACCAGTGCGCATCCACGATCCCGCGTGCGAGATTCGAACCCAAAATCTTCGGTCTCGCGCGCGAACGCTTAACCTCTAGACCACTGAGCTGGCATCTCTACAGTCTTCCATCCTGATAATAATTATGTGCTCATTATAGACTAGCTTTAAGATTGATTTCTTGGAGTTCTATTGAGAAGTCGTGACCTATGGAGTTCGATCCGTGTCAGGTGTTGACAGTTATCCGCCACAGACAATGAATAAATGGTTGCGCAAGGTCATGGATTGGTTAAAGTTAGACATTAGTACATCGTTAGATGTCGGCTCAGTTGAGCGTTCGCTTAGGGGACTGCGGGTCATTTGTTCGAGTCCCGTGTGCGGGATCATGGATGGGCACTGCTGAGAAGTCCCGTACTGAAACGAAACGGCAGTCCAGTGCTTCCAGGTTTTCAAGAGTGGTCTAGCTTAAATTGACTCATGATTCTAAAAATTAAAGTTACTACAATCTCTACAAACTTTCACTCTGATGATTGTCAATCAGTTTCAGTATATGGTATAATCGGGGACTAATATTTGAAAGAATAACGTGATTACCATGATAGCTAAAATTATCTGAATTCTACTTTGTAATACTTTATGAATTTATTAGGATAAATAAGAAATATTAACCATAGAATATAGTGAGTATACGTTATAAAATCATAAAAACAAAATTTTTCTTTGCTATTATTGTTCATATTATATTTGCGTGTATTCCAATTGATTAATTAAATTTTATTAAGTAAATAAATGCAAAGAAAAATTGTTTACTTTAAAGGAAAATTGTAAGAAAAAAGGGAGAAGAAAGAAAGAAGTACAAACAATCATTATCACCAGTGAATTCATCATCATTATTTTTCCTTCTTTTTTTAACGTAAGTAAATCTCATCAGAAAACTAAGAAAAAAAGAACATAGTTCAAATCTTCTTAAGCAGAGATCGCTAGTTGCTAGCAGTGGAATCCAGTTTGACGCGTGTTTGTCCTATTTGGGACTCGTCAGCTGGATGTACCCCATTCCAGAGTTGATGTTCATTATCCATCTTTACTTAAAAAAGCTTGTGACTTAAGGCTTTATCGAGGCAATTCGGCATAGGATGCACATATGCCAATATGAGACTGATCAATTGCAGTTCTAAATAACAGTTGGAAGATACAAGTAAAACAAGATCAAGTGAATCGTTCAAATCTGTTTTTTTCGCGGTAAATTTTTATTCTACTTTTCATCAAAATTAGAAAAGAAAACAGGTGAAAAAAAGAAACTTTAGATGTAATTTGATATTCATTGAAGGTTGAATTGATGTATGTATACATCATCTTTTCTATACCTTACTTTTTATTAGATATTTAATATTAAAGAAAAGAATATAATTTATACGGTTAATATAGCTATTTAATATAGAAAGTAGATGATTATATATATGTCTAAATGTTGAAGAATATTTTCAGGCAAACGATGGAAAAAAAATTTTTTATGAACTTTTGATGTGGAAAACAGGTCAACAGTATGTAGAGTTTTTTTCCGTCTTCTGTTATCAATTTTCTTTAGTGAGTTCCCCTCCTGCTTTTTGTGACTCATTTATGCATTCACCATAATACTCAGCTGTTTGATTACATGATAGACACAATTAACAATTATATATACACATACACACACCCATACCAACAAACAAATGCATACATATACGTTACAACTCTACTTTTTCTATATCACTGCTTACATTCTCTGTAAGTAAGAGACATTAAATTGACGTGCAAACAAAATAAGTATTGGTTAAATGCATGCACAGCTCTTTCTATGATAATAATAATAATAATAATAATAATAATAATAATAATAATAATAATAATAATAATAATAATAATTCAGTCTTCCATTCCAATTCCACGTGTTGTTGTTTGTTAGTCTTTATTCCGCGGCGAAAGATTGTCACGAAGTTTAATTTATTGAAAATTTTAGTTAACACTTCAAGAATCTCATTAATTACAGAAAGAAGAGTAGTAAGAGAAACGAAGATAGTTACAGAAGTGAAAAACCTTACTGAATTATATTTACGGATGAAAAAAAGACGGATACTTTTCTGGGAAAAAAACCGTCAAAAAATCAAACTAATTTGTTTCTTTATCTTTCTTATCTATAAAGTAATAATATATGAGTTCATTTCATATTTTTATGGTATTATCATCTACTTCATTCAATACCGATATAACAGTGACTAGTAAAGTTGAATAGTGGATAGCAATGGGGTACAGAATGCATTAAACAAGCTGATAGTCATTTGGAATCGGTTGAAGGTACTGAGCTAAAGTTCTGATGTGAGCATCAACACTGAAATGCAAGTACATTCACCTAACAAATATTAAATGGAACAAAACCTGGGTTCTGGGTTCTACTAGTAGTCACTATCCAAATTCATTAAAAACTAAATCATAATGTCTATAAAATCCTTTCATAAAACAGAAATACGAAAAGGAAGTAGTCAATCGAAGTCTTTTATATCAACAACGAAAGAACACAATCTTTATAAAATAAAACAAAAGAGAATAAATATGAAACTATAAACCTTTTACTCAATAAGAAATATACAATTCGCTTTATTTTCACATAAATATCACCAATAAGGTGAAATTTTCAATTCAATGTTCATTTCAATTTGCCATGTAGGATATTAAAACAAACATGGATCTGTTATTTTTAAAGCGGATTCATTTTACAATATAATTTGTGTTTTGCTATTGACCATATTTAACAGATATGAACATTAATGTAACATTTAATCAGTTTCTTAATTATTATAATGATTACAATGATGGCTATCAAGACTCAATAGGTAAGTGAATAACGCGATGGCGTTTAAAGCGAACGGTTCTGCGTTCGAGTCCCAGAGTAAACATCAACTCTGAGACGCAGGCAAATTTAGATGACGTGTCCCAAATAGGACGAAACGCGCATCGAACTGGATTCCACTGCTAGCAACTATCCAATTTTTTTGCTTATAATGTCAATGTTTGTTTATAAGTTTTTATTAAAATGTTAAGTTTTATTATCCTAATAACCAGATACATATTAACAATTTATTTTAGGTTTGTATATATCATTGATAAACTTATAGTGTATACACTGCTTCAAAGTTAATAATCTGAAATCTAACAATTTCGCCTTCAATATTACTAAGTAGTTTTAAATTAGATCATATCTACTATTCATTGATGAAGTTTTTTCAATAACCTTCCAGATAATTTACAATAAACTTTTTAACCAAATGTATTTCAGTGCTATGAAACGGTTTATATTCTTATAAGAAATATGTTTCATTAAATATACAATTTCTAGATCATCCAAACTAACTTTAAGATCAATATAAAATAGTTCATTCATAGAAACTTACGTATCTAATATTGTTTTATAATCAAGAATTCCAGAAATCAGTTGAGCAGCAAATCTAATATAGATAAAACAAAAAACAGATGAAAATAATGTATAAAATTGTTTTATTCATCTACCTAATCAATTTAAAAGACAATGTATTATTCACTCGATGGATTATGTAAAGCTTTAATGAATAATAGTTTCAGTTAAATGTAGATCATAATCGTATTATTATTATTATTATCAATTATTCCGTAAAGTCCGTAAACAACAGCCCTGCCACGAGAAGGCAGTGAGTAGGACTTCCCTGGCAGTGCCTGTATACGCGTGACCATGTGAAAGCATGCGGAAAAGGAGAGCGGACTCTGTCCACTCTCGGCCGTACCAGGGCATTTGGGAATTGATTTTCCGGAAGATTAATATATAAGTTAGCTAAAAGTGGTGAATTAGAGTAAACTAAGAAGATTGCATATGAACAAATAACTATATGTTTTCTTTATTCTAATGTTCTCTTACAAACAATTATGTATTGACCAATAAGATGCATATTAATTAGTATAAAATGTAGTTAGAACCATGTGTAATTTTCTATTCTTAATTGAATTTCAATTCAGGTTGGTTCATTTTAACCATAAAGTAAATCAACAAAATTAGATTGGTAAGAATTACTAAGTACAAATAGTTACCAAGGTATATTCAGTATACTAAATTATTTCATTTCAATGATAAATCATACTATACATTAACCGTCGATATGTTATATTACTCCATGTGATGTTAGCTGCCTATAATACTCATTCCACCATGGAATGAATTTCCTGAAGGTTGTTTATTACTTACAGTTCTACATAAAAAGACTTGTATGAATTAAAGTAAGACTGGTTTCCTCTTAATGACAGTTGAAACTTAAAGAATATTTATATTCCTGATAGAATATGATTCAGTCGTTTTGAAACTGTTTATTCAATTAATGTTAACTAGATTTGAATTGGATTCACCATGGAGTTCAATGTATATTTACAAAACATATACAAAACATATATATATATATATATATATATATATATATATATATATATATATATATATATACATGCAAACCTACACAGTAGGCTTTACTTAGTCTAATTTTATTTACTGGGAGATGATGTAAGTGGTAGTGAGAAGAAAATAGAAAAAGAGGAGACGAATAACGTTATAAATAAAAATAGATTTTCTTCTTCAGTGCAAATAAGTATATGAAAGTAAAGGAGAATATTTATATTTTTATATAAAAATTTTTTTAATGTGTAGAATACTTTTCAGTATCTGTAAATTAAGCATATTTAAACTCTTAAATTGACAATATTTCTCGTTGTGACCTGATATTAACTAAGAAGTCGCTGAAAATCAGAAAGAATTACATGTGAGCCTTTTTTTCATACTTTGGAACTTATTACCAATGTGTATTCACTTAGATACTTGAAATTCACTACGTGGTATCAAGATTAAAAAATGAGGGCAAACGTCCAATTTTCAATCAGAGTTAATTTATGACATCGTAATATCGTTGTTATTGATTTCCTATCCCATCGCTCACTTAACCGAATCAATAGATCACTGTGTTTATTTCCAAGTCTAGCCACTTGTGAAAACACGATAACCACTAAGTAAGGTAACTTTATGTATGTTTAGTATAAATAGAAAGTATTGTTAATCTTAGTTTCACTCGCGAATGAGTATTTATGAATTTAAAGATATTCATTTCATTCGGTCAGTTATTCGAATGTAACAATATTTTGATATAATATTAAACTTGTCACCTCGAGATCGAGAATTCATATGTCAAAATGATCAATATTTAGATACCAGACTAAATTTTTTGATTATTGTGTAATGAATAATATCATATTAGTCTAGTCTTTAGTAGTAACCGAATTCTATCAACCAATTAGCAATTCGGTCACCAGCCTAAATGACTCAACATCGCGTGCACTATTTTGGTGGTTAGAGGTAGTCGGTATGAAAACCAAGACTTTATGCAGCGATCTTCATTTATTAAAATGAAAGAAAAGAATGTTTGTCTATTGATGATATTTCAACGATACAATATGAACAGGTGATGGCTGTTCACGAAATCGAATTAGTCATACAATCCTCAAATAATTTAAGATCAAATGCAAGATAACTGAATAGAATATGTTTTCTCCTGTAGCAAAATAACATGCTTATAAACAAAGGAATAAACATGACTAGGAGTATTTTGGAAAATAAATGACTACGGAGTATGAGAGCTATAAATCATTCACTTTCTAATGGAATAAATCCTTAACTAGCAGGGTAAATTCTAGCTCGTCTTATCACCTTCTCTCATGACACGATGTGCGACCCTCACGTAGCAATATTGATAAAGTGGTGAAACTTTTGACTTTATTCCTTCAAACCATATTTCTCTTATATCTGCAGAATATAAGATACCCCTCCATCAAACCTCTGAATTTTAAGGAAGGATCGATTCTTGCCTTTGTTTTCTACCTACTCTTTAGACTGATCACTTAGCACGTAAATTAACTGGTATTCAGCATTCGGTTCACTTAAAAGTATTTTGATATGTTTCATTCGTTATTGAATTAAATCGATGAATGACGATGTCTATTCATCCAGCGTAATGGGCATCTTAATTGATATTCTCCCCCTAATAGCTCTTGAAATTCAACATTGTAAGCAGAAGTTTATTATTACTGAAGCTGAACTTAAGAAATATGTTAAACTCAGGAATGACTAAAGTTAAACTGTTATAGCTGAATTGAAAATTGTTAATGAACCTCATAACCAATTCATATAACCACTGAAATAATCAAATCTACTCATTTATGTACAGATTTTATTGATATTTGATATTTATTCAATATGATATATACAACTAAGATAATGTCAATCTGAAACACTAAATTGATATAAACAAAAACTCTGTGTTATCATAAATGTACATTACGG
The DNA here is from genome assembly GCA_944470205.2 of Schistosoma margrebowiei. Classification (NCBI taxonomy): domain Eukaryota; kingdom Metazoa; phylum Platyhelminthes; class Trematoda; order Strigeidida; family Schistosomatidae; genus Schistosoma; species Schistosoma margrebowiei. Next base: position 57,135 of record CALYCG020000025.1, on the reverse strand, counting down.
TAAATGAATTAAAAAGAATATTATCCTAAACTAAAATATGACTTTTGGTCTATTAAAACTCATGATCTCAACTATTGAAATTACTACAATCTCCACAAAACCCCTTCTGATACTAATCAACATATGCTCACTAGTGACTGGCTTCAACAGATATATCCTGGGGTTCTAGTGAGAAGCAGTGACCAGTGGAGTTCAGCCGGGTCAGTTGTGAGGTAGTAACTCACTGATGACAATGATGGATGTGCCGCTCAATTTCGTGGATTAGTTGAAGTTAGACATTAACACCGTTGGATGCCGGCTCAGTGGTCTAGTTGTTTAAGTGCCTGGCGCGAGACTGATAGGTTCGAATCCCGCGAGACGGGGTCATGGATGCACACTTCTGGGGAGTCTCACAATGGGACGAAACGGCCGTTCAGTGCTTTCGGGTTTTCCATGGTGGTCTAGCTTCAATTGACTCATGATCCCAACTGTTGATATTAAAACTTTAACAAAAATTGTTAATTAACGTTATTCCATTGTTTTATCGATATTCTCGCAATGTATAACTTCTTAACAATGTGAATAAGTAGTTCTGTTTAATGTTTTTGATTGATGTCATTTCGGAAGGTGAAGTTTATCAAAATTAGTTGGTGTACATTTTAAAATAATTTTAAACAGGAATGAAATTTTTTTCAATGCTGATAAGTTTTACTCATAAGAACGACAGATCCAATATTATATACACTATGGTTTTTTTGCTTTTACTGAGATTTATAGAATATTTCAGTTGTTACACTTATATGTGTCCTATTTCATTAGATTAACATAAGCCCCCAAATGCCCTGGTACGGCCGAAGGTGGGGAGAGTCCGCTGTCCCACTCGAAATGCTCGCACATGGCCACGCGTATACAGCCACTGCCAGGGAAGTCATACTCATTGCTTTCTTGTGGCGGGGTGTTGTTTACGAAATAGAAAGGATGAGAAGTGAATGTTGGGCGCTCTAATTGGGTTGGTGGATATGAAGGATTCATCTAGAGGAGTTGGAAAACCCTGGTTCCAAACTAATGGTGCACATGTGCTCCAGTATCTTGTGGGAACAAATGGCGTATACACCAATTGTTGGTCACCCGCTATCATGGGACTACATCTTCTAACGTTTCCCCATTGCCTTGTGGACCAAACCTTTAGGTCGAAAACTCCGGTTGCGGCCCTTAAGGAAACCACCTGCTTCGATCTGGGCACCCGGACAGCATCCCAGCTCACACACAAATCAAGTGTCTTGTGAGGTGTATATGTATTCGGTGCCGTTGTACCAATATTTATGTATTCAAATAAATTAATAATAAATTAACATAAATGTATTATTGTTAAGCTTTTATCTTCACGTAAATATGTTTTAACTCTAATATACTTATGAATTCAATGAAGAATGATTTCATAATGAGAAAGGGAATCATGAGAGCTTGAGTTCCGCGATTATGTAATTATTTATCAAATTTCATCTATTTCGTGAATAGTAACGAAAATATGTTTATAATAAATGAGAACATCTAAATGTCGGTAGGGAGACATTCGATTTATTTGTCGAAACACAATTTATGTTCATCATATTATCAATTTGGATGTTATCTATTTTTATCATGATTATTGATCTGCAGCTCTATTGAAAAGTACTTGAGTTATTTGTTTAAACATCAAAATTTAATAATGACTAAAACTTTTACAGCATTGAGGTACTGTTTATTATTATTATTATTATTTGACCATTAAATAGCAATAATTTTCATATTCGTCTAGTTCTTAGTTTTGAGTGAATGCCATCTATCAGAGTGCAATTCATCTATTATTCGGGGTGACCCAATATTTCATACTTCATGATTTGATTTCAAGAAGTTGGAAATAATCGACTGAAAGAGCCACGCGAATGTTTCCTCTTAAGTGGTATAGGTCAGTAGGACGTGTTAGAAATCTCGATGGGATTCAAACTCGTGTTGAACGGTGTTACAGTCAAGGAATTTCGTATCATTCTGTTTAAATGTTAAATGACTACCTGTATTCACAATATTCAGAAGATCATAAATTAAAATAAAAATCACATACTGATTCCCGCTACATTATCGAAATCAGTGATATTTCAATAATGATATTTTTTTAGAAATTGCTTTTTATGAGCCAACGTAAGTAAAATATAATTTAATAATTGAATACATGAGTTAATGGAAGCTAGACCACCTAGGACGTATCAGGACACCTTCCCTCTTTTCAAAAACATCTATTAAACTTCTAATTTGAATCTTTAAATTCTTTAGATATCAGATTGACAGAATGAATTAAGTTACCCCACTCAAATACCTACATTTTTTTATCAAACTGCTTGCAACAAAATCGTTCACTAAATCCACTCTGTTTTCAATCTTGTAACATTTTCCACAGTTTTACTTTCTGTATGAATTACAATTCGCCTATTGCTAATTAACACTAAACTATTCAATGTAACTCAATCGTTTCAAGTACAAAAATATATAGAATAGATATTTTTCATAACCCAATATGAAATCGAAGGCTTTGAATTTTTCTAGCGTCTTCCATTAGACTGATAAAACATTGAAATGTAACTATTTACGTCTTGAAAATTTAATGGTAAATTTTGCTCCCCTACTCATAAAATGGGAGCACAAACTTGTGAATCAACGTGTGACCGTATAACACTTACAAAAATTAGTTATTTCAACTGAATCTAACTAAATAAACCAAAGTTAAACTATTCATAAATATCTAGAACATTTGAAGTGATTTTCCGATGTGAGAAGTGATTTTTATCAAAAAATATTTTCAGAAAGGAGTTTTTTGGATATTTTGGTAATTTTATAATTGAATTCATGAATCAATTGAAGCTAGACTACTATGGAAAACGTGGAAGCACTGGACGGTTGTTTCATCCGTGTATAGGACTCGTCAGCAGTGCGTATCAACGATCCCTCCTCGCGAGATTTGAACCCAGGACCTATCAGTCTCGCGCATAAACACTTGAGTTGTAGACCACTAAGCCGGTATCCAACCAATGCTTCCAGGTTTTCCGAAATGGTTTAGCTTGACTCATGAATTCAACTATTAAATTACTATAATATCCACAAAATTCTTTTCTAATTATAAGTAAAATAAACTCAAGTTAATCCAGTAAGTTAGTATACTAAATTAAACTTCTATTACTAGTTTATACTTAACAATTACTTTTACCCAAAAAAATGTTAATTAGCTAGTTAGTTTATTTGACAAAATTAATAAATTATGATATGCCTAGTTAATTAATTTTTGTTTTGTAATTGTTCTTGTTAATGTTAAATGTATTTTGGTTTGTTTGTTGTTGTTGTCGTCGTCGTTTTTTACTCCCTGGTTTATTATTCTACTATCTTTTTTTGTCTTTTTTACTCATTCATTCTATTATTGTCTAGCATAATGAGATGTATTCAAGGTGAAAGGTCGCAGATACAATTAAATAATCTTACAGGCTAAGCAATTAATAAATCTACATGAAGTCTTTATTGTTAAGTAACGTGTAAATAAATAAAAAAACAACGTTGCGATAAAATAATAAAAAAACGATAAAAAGAAGAAAAAAAGACTGGTTAAAATTGGGTGAGTCATATTGTTCTACATTATTCTATTCATAAATAAATGGAATTCATAATTTAGGTGATATGATGAATTAAAAGAACAAAATTAGATGAATTTAAATAGTGTATATTAGTGAAGATTAGTTTGCCTAAATGATGAAATATGACACATAAATATTACAACAAATAAAGATGAAAGACAAAGAATCATTTTTTTAAATGTATAAACTATATTGTATAGATATTAAATAATAAGGAATATGGTGAGATGAGAAGTGCTGATTTTGAGCTTTTTCCGAATTTGATCAATTCCCGATATATGTGTTATATCATGACAAGAATTATGAATGGTAACTCTTCAGAACTATCTATGAATCAATACGATACATATATAGTTACTAAGTAACTAAATTATACATATTCACATTCTTATTATTATAAGCTCTATTTTAGCTCATAGACTATTATTATACGATTTAGCATTCTTGCCCAGGACAGGGTTGGATGAAGAATGCTGGTGAGCGGCCTATGCTCCTTCACGAGGAGTAACAGGCGTAAGTAAGCAAGTAAGTTACCATTCTTGAGTTATGTTCAGTCTATCAGTTACTATCTTTCATATTCACAGCTACGTTTGGTTAGATCTTGTACAAATTTTTTTATATTTTATGGCACGATGTGGTCTGTTTGGTTTGTATATCAATTCAGTATGTTTGAAATACGTAATTTATATCTCAGAGTCTGAGATTGATGTTCTGGACTGGAGGACCGATAAAGACTCTAGACCATTCGTATGCGTTGTTAGTCCGGTCGATAAATCGCTGTTTTCTAATTGACGGTATCATTACGTAGTATATTATTAGGGCGCAAAGCCAATAAAGTATAACAATAAGTACTATCACTTTCTAGATGTTACCGTTAAGCAATCATAAAATCGAGAAACATAAATAAAATTAAACATTCTGGACGGTCTATGAGATATAACTTAAAGTTCACATCATAATATGTTTTACCACTGACCAATAAATTTGAAGTCTTAGTTTCAGTAAATCTTCTCAAACTTATATATATACAATGAAACCATTAAGTGATAACAGTTACATCTTACCTTAACTGTTGTCTTGTATTAATAAAAGAATGACGTGGAAATACCATACCTGGACTAGAATTAATTAGTAATGGTGCAGGATTTAATAAATACATATCATCTAACCACCATTCTGTAACCTATTATATACAAATATTTAAATATAATGAGTAATTAGTATAAAATAAAACAAATGTAAATTCACTTTAAATAATTTAAAAATATACGCTACATTTTCTATGAAAGAACAAGAAGGAGATAACACAATGTTATATTGAATAGGAAAAATAACTAAATTTTGTTTTATTTCCCATTTTTTCTTTCTATTATAAATGAATAAGAAATTAAATGTTTATTATCTATGAGAGAGAGAAAAAAAATGTATATCAGAATGTAGATAATTGCGTATGGGAATAGTTACAGGTGCATTTAACATTGATCATCCACACCCACATCATCATGATTGTTGATGATGATGAGAGATTTTTCATTCCTCTCAAATAGATAACAAACGAGAAGAATGATAGATACAATAAGTAACTAATAGAAATCAACTATAGAAAGAAATAGGCAGGTAGTTTGATGAAATGAGTTATGTTATTTCTCTTTCTCTTTCTTTCTCTTTCCTTTTTCATGAAAATACAAAATCTAGAAAATGATGGTTTATCTCAAGGAGGAAAAAGCGTCCATTATAGAAGTATAATATAATTAAAAAATGTGAATAAATAGCGTAGTGTTGATCCATCAGTGCACTACAATGATAAGCATATCAGATGCTTTATGTAACAGAATAAATTGATGTGTTGTATTACTTCTTTCCTCAGCCATAAATTCTTACATTTAATCTGATGACAAAATTATATGTTTTGAATGTGTCATTTTCTTCACATCAATTGTCCAACTTAAATCGGTTCATGATCTCAATAGAAATTCAACGATTCTCACAATCCCCATGCTGATAAGTATCATGTTATCATTAGTGACTAGTTTTAGGAGGAACTTTCCAGAGTTTTGGTAAAAAGCACTGACCACTACAACTAAACTGTGTCAAATATAGATAATGTACTCCACGAAGACAATAGAAGATTACTACTCAATATCGTGGATTTATCATCGTATCTCAGTTGAGTAGTTTAGAAGTTGAAGGTTTACGTGCAAGACTCCATGTCTTGAGTTTGAACCTCAGTGGTGCAGTTTTCAATATTCATTGTTGAGAAGTCTCATACTAGGACAGAACAGATGTTCGGAGTTTTTAGATTTTCAATGGTTATCTAAATTAGATCACTCCGTGATATCGGTAAAAATTCAAATCTACACCACCCTCATACTTATAATCCTATATAGTTTTGCGTATAAAAAAGGTGTAATTGAATAATTAGTACAGAAAGCGTTTAGAAATAATATTGTGTTATAAGAAAGGTAACCAACCCGAACATTTTGTTCATTAGTTTCGTCTTCTTGCAATGTGATCCAGTTTTAAGTCTTGGTCTAGCTGTTGTCATTAATTTTATAATACATTAATCTGGTATCATGACGAGATTAAATCGATCTTTCATCACTAAAATCAGTTTAAGGGATGCTGTACTTGAGGTCGATTTTCAGATTTTTGTATTTATTGAGTGGATGTGTTTAAGATCTCAACAAAGCCTTAACAATTAAAATTTGAATTTGTTAATGGGACTATAATAGATCTGTACAAGAGCCTTATGATGGATGCTTTTACGAGTAGACAATTATTATCGCTATTATTATTATTATTATTATTATTATTATTATTATTATTATTATTATTATTATTATTATTATTATTATTATAAGAACTAGGACAAAATTTTCATTTTCGTGGCTTAAAACACGAACCAACTTTAGATAGTCAAGAATTGAAAAACCGGAAGCGTTGGACTTCCGTTTATTTCTGTTGTGGGACTCTTTAGAAGTGCACACTAATGACATATCAACCGGAGAACAAGCTCAGGACAATCAGTCTCATGAGTGAGTGCTCGGCCTTTAAACATTTGAGTCAACATCTTACTCCGTTAATGTCTAAATTCAATCAATCCATGATATTGGGTAACCCTCATCTAAGATGGATAGCTCACGCGTACCCGACATGGTTGAACTCTACTGGTCACGCCTCCTCATCTGGAATTCTATTTTGTATCAAACATTTTTTATATACAATTTTGGCTTATTGATTAAAGCTCATAACCTTGAGCCATATAATATTTCTAACCCTTTATAAAGGACGTTTTAGATTTACTGATGATTTTTTTCAGTATGGGGTTGTGCAGGTTGTTGAATTTCATCGAAATTAGTAACCAATTAATGTTAGACCACCCTTGAAAACCTGGAAGCACTAAGTGGCCGGTTCGTTCTAGTATGGGGATCCTCAACAGTGCTCATCCACGATCCCGTACACGAGATTCGAACCCAGGACCTTTGACCTCTCGCGAATGCTTAGCCTTAGTACTTTGTTACATGTAGGACTCAGTTGGCATGAAATTTTCCATTTTTAATCTTTAACATGAGTTAACTCAACACTGATATTTTGTCTGTTGTAATACAACAATGATTTTGAGTTTACAACTGTAGAGCCTAATGAAAAAGTTATCAAAAACAATTGTCTAGAAATAAAGGAATGTGAAAATAAATAGCCATTTGCTACTAAATATTTATAAATTCTTTCTTAGTACTATCTGTGACCTAATAATATTAAGTTTTAAATTTAAACAGAACATAGAATACAAGAGGTATTTTGTTTAACACACCCAACTGATCTTTGTCTTTGCATATTGTTTAAGTAAATTTTGTAGTTCTTCTCCTTCTCCACCAGATTTGCCGAATTCTTCAACTAATAATTTAGTTCGTTCAAAATCTTCTTTTGAAACAACTGGTGCTATTAATCGTAAATATCTATCTAGTGTATTATGTAAATCTGGAACCGGTAATCTAGGAAGTGGTTTCTGTATATGTGTTCGGAAGAAATGGAAAAGAATATCAAAATATTATGACTAGAATATTAAAAATAAAATAACATATCGAAGAATCATTAGCAAACGATTGTAAATTTAAAATGAAACGGAATACAGTGTGGTTAGGTAATCCTATAAGAATGTAATGAAGTTGTTATGGTGGATTTATTCGTGAATTGGTATCATCAAAAGTAACTTCAAGAATCAAAGAACCTTCACTAATAATGCACAACGATTTAATCACACCAGGGTTACTGCCGGTATTAAACTGAGATAAAGGAGGGGTTTGGGCATGCGGTTAACAACGTTGCCGAAAAAACGTTAAGTAGAGTAAAAAATTAAACCATTTAAACTCTGCCCTCCAAGTTGTAGAATCTGCATACACAAAAATAATGACGAATCGTGATGAAAGCCGAGATTCTTCGGAAGTCACGAGGTCTATGCTCCTTCTAACAATCAGAACAGCAGTTGATGTGGGTACATGGAATATCGGGACAATGTAGGACAACAGAAGAATCTATTAAATAGCTGCTGAAATGGGAAGATGACCATCATACAGATTGAGAGATGGAAGGCATCAGGACCTGACAACATACCGGATAAAGCACTGAAGTCAGACATAGAAGTAACTGCGAATGTGCTCCACGTTTTATTTAGGAAAATTTGGGAGAACAAGTGTCACCGACAGACTGAAAAGAAGGACGCCTTTTAAAGATACCAATGAGAGATCTAAGGAAATGTGAGAACTAACTGCGGAGGCATCACCCTACTATCGAAACCAGGAAAGATTTTCAACAGTGTTGTTGAACTGGACTAGAGATTCAGTAGATACCCAAACTAGAGATCAACAGACCGAACTCCATGAGGATCTTTCGTGCACAGACCAAATTGCGACACTAAGCATCATTGTTGAGCAATCAAATGAATGGAATTTTTCACCATACATTAACTTCCTTGACTGTGAGAAAGTGTTTAGTAGTGTAGATAGGAGAACCTTATGGAAACGTCTTTGACACTACGGTGCACCTGAGAAGATCCCCAACATCATGCAGAGTTCACACGACGGACCACACTGCAAAGTTGGGCAGTCTTCGTCAACAACATGGAGAACATTAACGCAATTACACTTGATAAGGAAGCACTGGAGAAGGTGAAAACTTTCGTGTACATGGACAGCATTGTTGACAAGTAAGAAGGATCGGATGCAGACATGACGGCATGAATCGGCAAATCAAGGATGGCATTCAGCAATTGAAGAATATATGGAACTAGAAACGATCGTCAGCCAATATAAAAGTCAGAATCTTCATTACGAACGTCAAGACAGTTCTAATGTACGTAACTGAAACGTGAAGAACTACTATTACTGTAAAGGACGTTACTCACATGATTGTTTGTAAGCAGCGTAAAGAGCAATGTATTTACGAGCGATTGTCTGTGAAAGATACTCAATGTCTATTCTTGGCCAGATAACATCAGCAACAACTGCTGTGCGAGAATACAGACTTCCAGTTGAAGAGGAAAGTACAAACAGACGATGGGGATGAATAGAACATATAGTGCGGAAGTCATCAGAATTCGTCAAGAGGCAGGCCCTAACTTGGACTCAACAAGAGAAAAGGAAATGAGGCAGACCGAGGAACACATTGGGTTAGGAATTGGAGGCAGTCATTAAAAGAATAAACAACAATTGGTTGGTTGTAGCATGCTCTACGAGGGGTAGCAAGCGTAATTCGGTAACTTACAACTTACAACTTACGCCTGTTACTCCTCGTGAAGGACCATAGGCCGCTCACCAGCATTCTCCATCCAACCCTATCCTGGGCAATCCTTTCTAGCTCCGTCCAGTTGTAATTCATCGTTTTCATATCTGCTTCTATTATCCGACGCAATGTGTTCTTTGGCCTTCCTCTTTTTCGCTTCCCTTCAGGATTCGAAGTTAGGGCTTGCCTCGTGATGCAGTTTGACGATTTGCGTAATGTATGTCCTATTCATTTCCATCGTCTTTTCCTAATTTCTTCTTCAGCTGGAAGTTGGTTTGTTCTCTCCCACAGAAGGCTATTGCTGATGGTATCCGGCCAATGGATGTTGAGTATCTTGCGTTATTTATTTATTTATTTCAACACATAGATAATGGTACAAAGAGGCACCAAATACATATGCGCCACACAAATCTCATTCGATATGTGTGAGGGCTGTGATACTGCCGGGGTGCCCAAACCGAAGCAGGTGGTTATCTTAGGGGGCCACACCCCGAGCCTTCGACCTGAAGGTCTGATCCACAAGGCAGTGGAGCATCGTAAGGAGATGCAGTCCCATGGTAGCCGGTGACCAACAATTGGTTCATTCGCCATTTGTTTACGCAGGGTACTGGAGCCCATGAGCACCATTGGTTTGGAATCCGGTTAAAGCGCCGAACATTCGCTTTTCGTCCTCTCATTTTCGTAAACAACACCCCCGCCACCAGAAGGCAGTGAGTAGGACTTCCCTGGCAGAGGCTATATACGCGTGGCCGTGTGAGAGTATTTCGAGAGGGAGAGCGGACTCTCCCCACTCTCGGCCGTACCAGGGCATTCGTAGACAACTATTTATAAATACTTGTACCTTCTTGATGGTGGTTGTTGTATTTCTCCAAGTTTCAGCTCCATACATTAGAACTGCTTTGACGTTGGTATTGAAGATTCTCACTTTGATATTGGTTGAAAGTTGTTTTGAGTTCCATATGTTCTTTAACTGTAGGAATGCTGTCCTTGCTTTGCCAATCCTTGCCTTTACGTCTGCATCTGAACCTCCTTGTTCATCGATGATGCTTTCCAGGTATGTGAAGGATTCTACATCTTCCAGAGTTTCACCATCAAGAGTGATTGGATTGTTGTTTTCCTCTTTGAATTTGAGGACTTTGGTTTTCCCTTTGTGTATACTGAGGCCTACTGATGCAGAGACTGCTTCTACACTGGCTGTCTTCATCTGCATCTGTTCGTGTGTATGCGATAAGAGGGCTAGGTCATCTGCGAAGTCCAAATCGTCTAATTGATTTCGAGCTGTCCATTGTATTCCGTGTTTTCCTTCAGATGTCGAGGTCTTCATAATCCAGTCGACCACCAGAAGAAAGAGGAAGGGAGAGAGTAAACAGCCTTGTCTGACTCCGGTCCTTACTTGGAATGCATCTGTCAGCTGTCCTCCATGCACGACTTTACACTGTAGTCCGTCGTATGAGTTCCGGATAATGTTGACAATCTTCTCAGGAACTCCGTAGTGTCGAAGAAGTTTCCATAATGTCCTCCTATCTACACTGTCGAATGCTTTTTCATAATCAATGAAGTTGAAGTATAGTGATGAGTTCCACTCAACTGATTGTTCGACGATGATCCGTAGTGTTGCAATTTGGTCTGTGCGTGATCGATCCTTACGGAATCCAGCTTGTTGATCTCGAAGTTGGGCGTCTACTGCATCTTTCATCCGGTTCAGCAACACTCTGTTGAAGACCTTCCTTGGTATTGACAGCAGTGTAATGCCTCTATAGTTTTCACATTTGCTCAGATCTCCTTTCTTTGGAATCTTGACGAGGTGCCCTTCTTTCCAGTCCATCGGCACTTGTTCCTCCTCCCAAATCTTTTTGAATAGAAGGTAAAGCATGTTTGTAGTTGCTACGATGTCTGACTTCAGTGCTTCAGCTGATATGTTGTCCGGACCCGCTGCTTTCCCGTTCTTGATTTGTCTGACGGCCATTCTGATTTCTTCCTTCGTTGGTGGGTCGACGTCTATGGGAAGATCTGTGTGTGCCGCTTCGATGTCCGGTGGATTCATTGGAGCCGGCCTATTCAGGAGTTCCTCGAAGTATTCTACCCATCTGTTCCGCTGTTGTTGAATTTGGGTGATTGGCTTGCATTCCTTGTCTTTGACCGGTCTCTCTGGTTTACTGTATTTCCCTGCTAGTTTCTTCGCTGTATCGTAAAGCTGTTTCATATTTCCTTCTCTAGCAGCTTTTTCTGCTGTCGTTGCTAGTTCTTCCACGTACTTCTTCTTGTCGGCTCTAATACTCCTCTTCACTTGTTTGTTTGCTTCTATGTATTCAGCTTGTGCTTGGACTTTCTCTGCTCGTGTTCGGCTGTTGTTTATTGCTGCCTTCTTGTTCTTCCTCTCTTTGATCTTGTCCAGTGTTTCTGTAGAGATCCACTCCTTATGATGGTATTTCTTTAGACCCAGAACCTCATGACACGTTAAAGTTAATGCTTCCTTGATGCCTTTCAAGTTGTCTTCCATACTAGTTTCTTCTTCCTTCCGTAGATCTTGTAAGGCTTGGAACCTGTTGTTGAGAGCAATCTTGAATTCATTGAGTTTGTCAGTATCTCGAAGGAAGGCTGTATTGAACCTTTGTGGTGCTGTTTGTCCACTTGTCCAGTTCTTTTTTTGCTTCAGTTTTAAATTAGCCACAGCTAGGTGGTGATCTGAAGCTACGTCAGCGCCTCTCCTGGTTCTCACATCTTCCATTGTCCTTCGGAATTTTTTGTTGATGCAAATATGATCTATTTGGTTCTCTGTAGTGTGGTCCGGTGAGATCCATGTAGCCTTGTGTATACGCTTGTGTGGAAATATTGTGCCTCCTATGACCAATTTGTTGAATGCACATAGATTTGCAAATCTTTCTCCATTTTCGTTTCTTTCTCCCAGTCCATGTCGTCCCATAATATTTTCATATCCAGTGTTGTCTATTCCGACTTTGGCATTTAGATCTCCCATCAGAATAGTTAGGTCCTTTCTTGGGCATTTCTCAATGACTGACTGCAGCCGCTCGTAGAACTGATCTTTAATGTCGTCGTTGCTATCATTTGTGGGTGCATAACATTGGATAATATTCATTAAAATCCCCTCCCTCTTTGTCTTGAATGATGCTTTGATGATTCTGGATCCGTGAGATTCCCATCCTACAAGTGCATTTCGTGCTACTTTGGACAGCATAAGAGCGACTCCCTGAGTGTGTGGAGCATTGTCCTCTTCGTGACCGGAGTATAGCAGCATCTCTCCCGTAGCTAGCCTTTTCTGTCCAGCTTGGGTCCAGTGGGTTTCGCTGATTCCCAGTACTGCTAAGTTGTATCTCCTCATTTCCATTGCTATTTGACTGGTCTTCCCGGTTTCCCACATTGTTCGAACGTTCCATGTACCTATAAAAATTTTTGCTCTGGTTGTTAGAAGGGACATCGGCCTCGTGGCTTCCGAAGGAACTCGGCTTTCACCATGAAGCGTCATAATTCTTCTAAATGAAGACCTTCTAACTCCCAGGGCAGAGTTTAAATGGTTTGGATTATTTTTTCTGGTAAGCGCTTTTTTAGCGAGTTAGTTTTCTACGGGATGGGGACGCTAACCCCATGCCCAACCCTCCTCCTTTACCCGGGCTTGGGACCGGCAGTAACCCTATGAGAGCTACAGGCGGAGTTGTAATTCGGTAAGGGTTGATTTTAATGAAGCAGTGAATCAAAGATCTATATTTTTAAATTTCCAAATCGGATTTTAACTCAATTATATGATATTTTCATCACCGTGAGGTTGTGTGATATTTTGAATGAGCACTAGAAAAAAACATTTTATATCGTGGGAAGAAGAAGCCATCAAACATTTTCCGCTGCTTTTTCTATGAATGTTTATTTTAAAAACGGTCACCTTCAAAACACTTTAAGGATTCTTTATGAAGTCACATTTTAGGGTAAATCTGCTCCCCCTATTACCTAATTCTTAAAATAAATTTTATTCACACATTTCCACCACCTGATCCTCTTAAATTATCTTAACATTCCAAATCCTATTTAATTATTATTACGTAATCTACCTTATCATTATTTAATTCCATTAATCTCTACAATTATCACACAATTTATGAACTTCACTAAATTATTACACCACCCACCCTGGATTAACTCCCTCTTTTGACCTCTGACCTGTTTCTAGCATATATATATAGTTATTATTGTAATCCAGTGATTTATACTTATTTATGTCAATTGTTTTCACACTATCTCCATGTAACACAAATTCTATCACAATTTTGGTTTGTAAGCAGCTGACAAGAAATCTAGAAATAATATGAATTCATACTATTCTGCATCAATGTTTGTTCTTGCTCTATTTAATGTAATATGTTGAAGTAATCAGTACTTGGAAAGATGTCAGGATATTAGATTAACTTTTGCTTAGAAAGTTTTATCAAGTCATCTTGACTAGTATCGTTATGTGTTATTTGATTTGTATGCATTATGTAGAAAGTATATTTTTCATAATTAGTTATTCAAAAGTCAATTTAGATGTTTATGAATCAAATGGAATAAAACAGGTTACAGCTGATTACAAAATTTTCAACTATATTTATTCATGGAAGAACATCTAGCAGTTTTGAATATTTAACCATGAATATTCGAGAGAATTTATCTATTCTAACAAAACTATTTGAGCCAATTCAAATAAGATGTTTTTTCATACTTGTAGTCAGAATGTAAAGTACTATTCTTGAGATATGAAGAACATCTGTTCTATCTCTAATAAGTAGCAACCACATCGATGATGTCAAATAAGATATGATAACGTCTTAGAGTTCTTTAGGTTTTGAAGGTTCATCAGTTGAATGCAGTATATAACGAAAACTATCTTAAAATCGAATTAATCTATACAACTTCTTAGATCTAAGTTTTCTGTTAGTTGGCACTCGCCAGTTAAGTAAATTGACTGTACTAATAAGTTTATTGTTCTTGTTAGGATTGAAATCCTTTTCTAGCAATGTCACAGTTTTAAAACTTAATACTAAGCTATTTTAGTCACAGTTGATCTTTATAAGGCGATCAATAGCTAAGTAGTGATCAAAAAAATTTCATTATGATACCAAGTTACTTATATTAGTGTCTACACAATACTTTGATTAATAAAACCTGGTTAGTACTTAAAACTACACAAAATGATATCAGCTATTATAGAAAGACCAATTATTGTAGTTTTAAATACTCTTAGTCCTATTCAATATTTATTCAGAATGAACAGTCGAAAAAATAAGATCAAATCAAGTACACTTACATTTTGACAAATTCCTTTCAACTTAGCCTAAAATTATTTTGAATGTAAGAATTAATTATTTGATATACATATTTGTAACATTTTGTATTTTGGTATATACCTTTGACCGGTCTTAAACTCTCATAAATGTATCGTGAAACTACAGTTATTTTATGTAAGTTTGAAAATAAACATTTTTTTAATTTTAAGAGGTGCTCATGGTAATTACTACCCATTAAACGATATTCATTTAAGAATAGTTTTTGAATAGATTGATGGTGAAGACTATATTCAGAAGTGTTTTCTTTTACAAATGTAAGAATTGACCTTCCAACTTAACATAATTTTATTCAATATGTTGGAGAGATCCAGAAACTTCCTCTAAAAAAGCTTTAAAAAAGGCCGTGAGAACTTTGAGAAACTCCTTATGCAATTGGCATTCAATAGAAGTTTTGCCAGAAACATCTAGAAAGTGAAAAGCCACATATCGTGTTTCTGATTGAATGATTATTTATACTGCTACTATGTTTCATAGTGTTCCAGAATTCTCCAGAAGTCGAAAGCCATCCAAAATGCTGTAAAAGCCCTAGATTTTCTGTATATAAACGAGCCTTTGGAGCAAAGTATTTTTTTCCATATTTTGCACATTTTCTCTCGTGTTCAAGTCATTGTGTAAATTTATCCTGGGGGCTACTAGAGGAGGAGCTTAGGAATCGAATCTAGAGTTCAATTAAAAGACTAATACCATGGCTTGTAAAATAACCAAATACAATTTTTTGTAATAATTAATCTAATCATTGTCTTTGTATTTATTTGAGAATAAAACCTATCAGCATATATTTCACTGTTATACTGTATATCCTTCAAGATTTCAGTCCCTGGTTTAGAATTTTTTAAAGTTTACTAAAGTGTAAGAAAAAAACGGTTAATCATATTTTAATTTTCAACCGGTTATTGACGTATATATTAAAATGTTGTATATCAATCTGTCAATAATCTTTAATAAACCAGTTTCTAAGGTTGTGTTTTTAAAATGCCATTCACTATGAATTCAACTTAACTCATAAAGTAATTTCTGGAATTCATGGAGTAAGTTATTCTTTTGAAAAATAAAAGAATCTTATCATTAGTATCTTTGAACTTATGGGGCCTCTCATTTTGATGTCAATTCAATCGGATGATGTTATCAACGGGATCACCACTTTAGTAGCCCTATATCTGACTCACATTAGATCGTATGAATAATTGTTGTCAAAATATACTTTCTGGCTATCCTCAAATAAAATTATCGACTTAAATCGCATTAGTGAATAACGGAATTAAGTAAGTCGAATACGAAAATGAAGTTTGAAAAAGCATATTTCATACAATCTTTGATTTGAACAAACTATCAGGGAGACGGAGTAAAGAGCAGAGAGAAGGTAAATAACGCGCAGTGGAGAAGCCGTGTAAGCCAACTACACTTAATGAAGCGTTGATCGATATTTATAGTCTTACAAAAATAAACTACAGACATGTGATGAATAGGATAAGAAGTGCGCACACGTACGCTGATACAAGAACAGTCAAGGTTGATAGGTGAATAATTAACAACGTTAAAACGTGGCTCATGAAGAACAGATAAATTGGCTTATTCACAAGCTAAAATAAATTATCTGAGCTTAAAATAGTAACCGGCGCAACAAACTCATTGTTCAAAAGTTATCAATCTTAAGTTTCGAATGCCTACTTCAAAATAATCATGAATTTTAGAACCATCAAATTATGTGACAAACATTTCAAAAAATTCCATTTAATAAGCTCTAAAAAAGATTTGTTCATAAATTTGTTTATATATGCATAGATATTATGTTCATAGGATAAAACTGAGGAAAAGGTAACTTCAATTGAATATTGCTTGAGTTGTAATAGTTGTCTTCAAAAACTCATAAATAAATATAGAAATGCGCTAATTTACGTGCACAGTTATGATCTAATAGTTCATATCTTTATTCTTCAAGTTATTAACAGTACTGTGGATGAAATATTTTTGGCACTTGTAAGAACTTGATATTTTTTCACTGTTTGATTGTCGATTAAGTGACTGTTTTAAAAATTTTATTGAATTACTTGAAATCGCTATTACTGATCACTAAACTAAAACATTTCGGGCAAAATTCAAGATGTCTTTTTATTATTAGTCACAACTGGCTGAATAGATGGTGCAAGTCGGTGATTACCTATAAGTCGCTTTATGATGAAGTTTAAACTAATAATGCTAGTCGATGGGTCTAATTGTTTCATAAATCAATGATTAGTTTAAATATCAAAATTAATGTTGTACTTGTTGCTTACGACAAATTTACCATGAATTCAGTAGCTTCTCATCAATTGTATACAAAATAGTAGTAGTTATTGTTCTAGCTCCATAGAAAAGATCACTGATTGAGTACTGATAAGAATTTCCAGTTTAATAAACAAGTTCTATAGAAGAGACGTAATATGAGCGTTTCATCTTATTTGGAACTCCTCTACTGGGTGTGCATTCACCTCGTAGTTGATGTGGATCCCACTATTAACAACATTCCATTTATTATATAATAATTCGTTACATAATGTAATTCACACAGAATGCACATATACTAACTAAGACAAATGGAAGTTCAGCAAAAATATCACTGACGAAATGATCCAAGAACTAATATAAATTGGATTAACAATCAGTTCATTTTCATGTATTCATGATGGTTAGTAAATAATTGTTATTTTCTTAGAAATATGAAATTCATACTTCACTTGAAAATATATCTAAGTGAACTTAATTTTGTGGCATGAGACTGATTAAAGTAGAGTGGTAAATAGTCCAGTCAATTTTTTTTCAAATATCACTTCAAAATAAACATCAAGTACAAATTGCTCGGAAGAAGAATCACAAACATTTCAGTAACTTAACACATTTATTGGATATAAATAAGAACACTTACAGACAAATCCCATTCTGGATAACGTTCAATATCTAGATTAGATAAACGTCTGACAAATTCTTTAATTGGATGAGACATCTAACCGACTGAAATATAAGGAAAAATAAATAGATATTATATTTATTTGAATGATACTACTACAACAAATAGAAATTTTACCTTACTATTTCAACATAAATCTATGTTATTATTTGAAAGATCTTAGTGCTACTAGTAATAGTCTATTATCATTTGATCTTCTAATAATTAAATGGTACTTATGAACACTTTTGAAAGTGTTCAAAATATATCATCGTTACAAAGAATTTTATAATGAATACTATTTCAGCTTAATTATTGAGTATGATTTTAAGTAACGTTATTTGATATGTATGATCAAATGACAAATAAAAGTTAAAAGATAACTTAAATCATTATATATTTCAAATATCATACCTTTTTTGGTATATCGATAGAACTGATATTACAGTCAATCATTATATAACTTATACAATGATACAGAAAATCATTTTCCTGTCCAACGATTGTCACTTTCAATTATAAGCAATTAGTCATACAAACAAAAAGAGAAGATATTATGAAATGGGAAATAACTATATTTTTATTCAATTACTAGTTCTAAATGTAACCCATACTACTTTCATCATTTCAAACAATCATAACGATATCAATATTAACAAACAAACAAATGAAAAGATCATTTGTTTCTTTTTTTCATTTATACAATATCATTTATTATTCTTGGCATCAATTTCAACTTCATCACTTTTTATAGCTTTCAACATAATTCATGATAAAAATAAATAAAATAAAGAATATTAAATAAAGAAAAGAATAAATACAAGTTTTATTTGTAAATAAAATGAGGAATTTGTTTAAATTAACAGTTAGAAACTATTCCTTTGAATTTGCGCGAAATTTCAAATGAGTATGAGTATATAAATAGATAGATAGATATACTTCAATTTGTGTAGATTCCATGTTGAATGAAAACAGAATACACTTAAACAGGTAAATGTTTAACTGAATAAAATAGATTTTTAAACAATGAATAAATATTATTCAGAAAGAAAAATTTTTTTATTTTTTTCGGTTACAGAAAAAAAAAACAGAGAGAAACTTGTCAAAAATTTACAAGAAAAGAAGTTAATATATGTCAGAGTAATTGTTAGATTTATATTTGTTTATGTTAGATTTAGAAATCACAGTGTTATTCATTTATGAATATTGAATTGTGTATTACTCACATATGGTAAATAAGTAGTACGATAAACATTTTTTTCGTAGTAAACTGTTTATTATGATTGCATTTAATCTATATAAATATACTATTTTAATTGTTAATAATGATAGACATTATATATGAAAAGTATATTTGAAATAATCTCAGTAATTGAAGTTTAAAATAATTTAAATGTTTTGTCCAGCTAACTTGTCTGGACTTCTTCAGGATGATAATCAGAATCATCAAGGAAATATATATAGTGTTTTAACAATCAAATCTATACTGTGTTAATCCGATCATATTTGGATGTTGATTATTAATAAATAGGATAATATGAGTCAATTAAATACAAATCGTGTGAAAACTTCACGATATGAAAATAAATGACTGAAATGGATTAATATTTATTCTCACATTGTGAATTTTTCCACACGATTTGTATTTAATTGACTCATATTATCCTATTTATTAATAATCAACATTCAAATATGATCGGATTAACGCAGTATAGATTTGATTGTTAAAACACTATATATATTTCCTTGATGGTTTTGATCATTACCCTGAAGAAGTTTAGACAAGTTAGCTGGATGAAACATTGGAATTATTTTAAATTTTAATTGATGAGATCATTTCAAATATGATTTTGACGTAGAATGTCTTCTCTATATTTGGCACCAAAATTCTGTCAAACCGTTTGTTTTAATATTGACAAATGTTTGTATAATGATATACTCAATAAGCATAATCTGTTCGTTGAGTTAATAGTTTACCATCTTGTTCATACGTTGATGCTGACTGATAATTATATTGATTAGTAGGGTCAATAAGATGATGAAATTGTTGTCGGTGATGATGATTGAATTCACCTTTTATTGTTGAATTTTGTTCATAACCTGGATAACGTTTAACTGAAGCATAATCATCTTGATCAAATGAATGATCAGTTGAATCAGTTTTTAAAGGTGGTAATTCTCTATTCTGTGGTCTTTCAACATTATAACAATGACGTAATAAGTACATGACTGGTGCATATCCTAAAGTGATTAATGTCATAACAATATTAAGTCCAATAAATTTAATTGTATCCATAAGTCCACCAGCAACAATTGGTCCCAAGGCATAAGCTAAACTGTATGAAATATCAGCGATTGCATACACTGAACCATATACTGAAACATGACGTGTATCTACAAGAAAACCCATTGTAGGCAATATTGCTGTATCAACTAATGCAATACCATAACACAAAATACTAATAGGAATCATTAATGCAATAAAATTAGTACAGAAGGGTATCAAGAAACAACTCCCTCCTTCAATAGCTAAACCAACTGCAGCCATTAACCATTGTTTACTTGGATATTTATCAGCTAACTTAATTGTTGTTATAACTCCAGCTAAGTGTGGTAGAAATGCTGGTAACCATACTAAACCTTCTTGTGCATTTGTTGTTTTCATACTTTTTGACATCCAGTTTGATATTGTCGGTTCTAAAAATGCAAGTGATACATTAGCTACAGTGAGACATCCAGCACATATAGCAATATAAGGATCCATTAATAAACGATGTATTGGAGTTCCTTTAGGTAGATTACCTTGAGTTTTTAAAACTGTTCGTTCAATTCTAACTGGTTGCATAATAATCAATAATAAACAACCATAAAATAATGCCATAAATGCAAGTGTAATAAATGGTAATTCTTTGCCAAAATATTGATAAACTATTCCACCAAATGGAGGTGCTACTAATGAACCAAACGATATAAATGCTAAAGCTATTCCCAATGCTTTTGTACGTTCATATTCATTTGTATATCGATCAGCTATCATTGCTAAACCTGCAGTATCAGCAAAAGCTGAACCCATACCTTGTAATCCTCTAGCAATAAACATTAATCCATATGAACTACCAAATGCAAATACAGAAGTTGACAAAAATATTATACATAAACCAAACATCATTGGTACATCATAACCAATTCGATCAATTGCAGTTCCTGATATAGGACTACATAATAATTGTATTATAGCTTTAAATGCGAATAATGTACCAATTTTAGTTTCAGATTGATGAATAAGCCATTTTATTTTATAATCACCATTAGTTTTATTAAAAATAAAATTTTCATCTTTTAATCTTTTAGTATGTGTAGCGTTAATCCAATAAATTTGTTTTGTATCCATTGCACGTAGATTTTGTAAATAATCCGGAATAATTGGTACTATAACCATATATAACATATTGTCTAATAATAGAGCTATACAAACAACAAATAAAACCATACGACGTTGTGAATTTGGTTCATTAATTTTAGACATAAATGCTTGTTTGATTGTTTCAAAATTTGTCATGGTAATGCTAAAACAAAATAACAAATAGTTATGACATTAATTTATTAAAAAGTAATTACATTTTAAAGTGCTTTTTTTTAAAAAAAAACCAGTACTTTTCAGATATGTCAATGTGAGTGTTATATCTTGAAAACTGATTTTTCTCGATATACCGCATATAACAGAGCACTAGAACACCAAAACCCTTCCAAGTCGCAATGAAAGGACAGAAGACTAATGAAAGGAATATTATTCCAAACAGTGTCAATCATAGTACAAAATTGTCAGGTATTTATAGTTTTTAGTGAGAACAAAATCATCATTACAGTCTTCCAATCCGCATACAGGGGGTTATTAACATTATCCAATCGGGAAGCTACACGTTCTTCTGAAAGGTGATTGGATGAGACGTCTTCGGCTCCTTCTGAACCTCTTACAGCTTCCTCGAGTTCACCAGTGGTCCGTCGTCACGGTGAGAAACCGTGAGTGACCAGCGGAATTCAATCAGGTCGGGTGTGATACAGTTACTCTACGAAGATAATTGAAGATGGTTGCACAATATCGTGGATTCGTTGAAGTTAAATATTAACATCATTGGACGCTGGCGCAGTGGTCTAGAGGTTATGCGTTCATGCGAGAATGAAGATTCTGGTTTCAAGTCTCACGTGCAGGTTTGTGGATGTACATTGGTGAGGAGTTCCATACTAAGATAAAATGACTGTCCAGTGCTTTAAGGTTATCGATGGTGATTTAACATTGATCGGACTTGTTGAAGACTGGACAGCTATGAGGCCGTTTAGCAATGTACACCCAGGACGCTACCAGAGATTGAATCCAGAACTGTAGAATCTTACAGAGGGTACGATAGTCTTAGATCACTGAAGTGACATTGAATGGCTCACGGTGCCGACTTGAACGACTTTGTGATATGGTACAACCCTTATCATTTGTTATTGATACTAAAAATCTCAATTACAACATTGTTGAACTGTACTGGTAAAGATTTTGCACCAGAAGTTCGAAATTTCATCTCAAGGGCCATCACTAGTGATCAAACGATGGAATGCAGGCTGTGGAAATCAATCATGTAGTTCGCGTAATATGAAACTATACTAGCCATGTATCTAAATGATAATAATAATAATAAATAACCTAATGTGATCTATTGGTTGGTATCAAAAAAGGAGGCTACACTTCAGCATCTAAAAACACAAGAGTTATCACCTTTTTGTAACAAAGGTGATCTGAGGCATATTAAAAACTACTTGCTTCTTAAAAAGCGTTAGATGCTTTATCTTATCACTTATTTCTATCTACTTTTATTGCTAGCTTCTACTAATATTTTTATTATTACTATATTAAACGACCGTTTTGGTGGCATGCTCATGATATTTATTTTGAGGACTTTTCGGGCTATATATATATATATATATATATATATATATATATATATATATATATTGTTTTCATAACAACTCTGCTCAATATCTGAGCAACCAATATCCTGACTAAATGGTGTATGCAAATAAATAATATATTTGTAATATCCCAATGAGTAGAAAAATTAGATTTTCTGACATTTCGTGACGTAGTGTAAGTCACCTCTTCAGAGGTCATTACAAATATATTATTTATAACAATCTACCCAGTTCTCAATTTATTCAAAATTATCAAATCAAACCTTGGTAATGATACCTATAACTGGTGTATGTGCTTGGTTCAAAGATCAGTTGTGTAAAGTTACCATATGAGTGATTAAAGTGAAACACCATTAAGTTTAAATTTTGACAATAATTTCAACCATATCCAACATTAAAGTAGGCAGTCTTTATGTCATCATTTTGGTATCTAAATTAGACTATACGTGCATCTGCACTTATTAACCCTGTTATTACTACTACTGAAACGATCATTATCAATTTTCGAGACATTCTGGTCAATAAGGTGATACTAGAATGGTCATAGATGAATCATTATCTTGCCGGCGAAATTTCGTATTTAAACATTTATCATACTACACAGGTATTTAAACATATCAGTTTTACGTATTGCCTGAGGGATTGATCCTTATTCATATTTCTTATATTACTGGAATTAATTTGTAAAACATTTGTGTTTACGTACGCGTATATTACTGAGTAAGCTAATTCCTTCTATATTCACTGAAAATAAAAGCACACCAAAGATTTCAACGGAAAAATGGAAATTATTCATATTTTACCAAATGTTGACACCATTCGAAAACTATTTTATTCCAGAGAGTTTCATTTTACTGTAGAACCCTTAACTAATGTTCATTGGTAAATAGATCATAAATGTATTTTCCAAGTTTTATAAAGAAGTCCTAACTATTAGAGCGTAGACATGAACGATAAACGTAGAACAATATTATTTGTGAATTATGATGTTAGATAAGTAAACCACTGAATTCCAACAGAACGATACAATGACAGAGTACTTACTTTTAATTCCACAAATCCTGTTTTATTCAGTCTTGTACCATGAGTTTGTATTGATGTTGATTCCCATTTTTTTAAAACAGCATACATTCAGCGCCCTTTTGTTTTAAAGTGTCAGCTTTAATTTTTCTTAAGCCACATGATTATTTTACCGTTATTCTAGTTCTATATAAATTATGAAGTTTAGTTTTTCTAATCACAGAATACGCCCTTTGTTTTAATATTAAGAAATAAAAGTATAATACATAATCACTTTCTATCAGGCTATATATTTTAATGGTACTTGGTCACGTCAAGTTTATCATGTCATATTTATGTAAATCATTTTCCTCTCTTGACTGTATATTCTACTTTTACATCCACAATGGGTTCAAATTAAAGAATGGCAGTCCTTTTGGAGATAATTATATTTAAGTATTCTTCATACATGATTGTAATATAATACCGGAATATATATATATATATATATATATATATATATATATATATATATATATATATATATATATATATATATATATATATGTATATATATATATATATATATATATATATATATATATATATATATATATATATATATATATATATATAGTCATTTTAATGATTACCATGATAGGCATGATCTTATTGGAACTATTCTATTGAACTATAAACAATCAAGTATTACTGAGCAGAAAAAACATATAAATCAAACTCTATGTTAAGAGAAAATATATGCTATTCATTAAAAGATTTTTTAAAGAATCTGATTTTAACATGATGGGGAAGAGTTGTAGTTCAGGTGGAGGATTTCGATGGAGTTTTGTTTTTTGAGCTCAGAGGACATAACTCTATCAAAATATGATTTTTAAAAATTAAGTCGAAGAAAAGGATATTTATTTCTGACTATTTTTCACTAGTTGAAATCATGAGCCAATTGAAGGTAAACCACCATGGCGAACATGAAACCATTGGACGGCCGTTTCGTCCTAGTATGGGACTCCTCAGCAGTGCGTATCCACGATCCTGCCCCATGAGATTGGAATCCAGGACTTACTTTTTAATAATTTCAAAAAAACATTTTACCTGTTCTTATTTTTTTACTTGTTTACGTTTTTATAGAGATATCTAGTTAGAAATAAATCAACGACTTATACAAAGTACTAATTTCCTGTTAGAAGTCAATAAATCCACAGGTAATTTCAGTTGTTCTTTTTTAAAAAATTAATAATAGCGTAAAAAAATGATGTCAGAAGCATAATTCTCATATATTATTCCTGATTAAACCATAGACATACACTACGGAAGAGTCTCTGACAAAGAGAAAATGTATATTCAGTACTTCTTGGTTTTCAATGTTCCTCTAACTAAGATCAGATTATAATGTTAATTACAAAACTCGAAATTTTGGTTAATTATACTTTTTTGGGTTGCAAATGAATAATGTTTAAGTAATTTAGTTTAGTCAAATACCTATATATATATATATATATATATATATATATATATATATATATATATATATATATATATATATATATAATCAATATAGGACTACTAACAAATATGGATTCACTATGGAGATTTGTCAAGATCATAGTATTTTAACAGTTGAATCTACCAATCAATCTAAGTTAGACTACCATTGAGAACATGAACACACTGAATTGCTGGTACGTCCTAGCATGAAACTGCTCAACAGTGCATATTCAAGTCATACACGAAAGACTTGAATTCAAAACATTTGGTTGTCTAGTGCTTCCATATTTTCAATGATGATCTAGTCTAGATTAACTCATGAATTCAATTATGAAAATATGGATTCATTCAATAAATAAAATATATATATAGTAATTAATTAGATAGCTAAAACAAAATTTCATCATGTATATATAACCTTTAAAGTGAGTTAATTATTTTCCCCTTGATATAGTAATTCAATAAAAAGATACTGGTAAATTTTCAATAATTAGCATAATATTATTGACCACCGTATTATTAGTAGTAAAAATTAAAAAAAATTTATTTAAGCAGTGTATACATATTTAAGGAGTTTCTATCATATTTTCTGATCATATAGAGTCTTCTAGTAAATACAATAATTTTGCATCATAAACAATTTGAAATTTAAAATTCATTTAACTTTTGATATTTTTCAACTATTATCTACTATGATCGAGTAAGATCTCTTCATTAGTTATAGCTTACTACTAGAATTACAGTTAATGTTATTGAAGGTTAGAGCCTAAGGAACACATGATAACTATTATTTAAGGTAGCTTTTACAGAGATTTCATACGATTTATAAGTTAAAGGAAATTCATTAGCCCCACGGCAATTTTTTTTAAAAAACCCCCACCCACCCTTTTTAAAAATGTTTTTTCAACACAAAATTGCAATATTTTTCATCCCGTTTCGTCCAATGAAATGGCTAGTTTTGTAGTTCGTTTTTAATTTGTTAGTTATGTTTTGTCGGATTGGTATAAAACATCAGTACTTGTCGACGAAGTACATTTTATTCATCATTATGGAGGATAGTAACGTGCCTAGTG
Organism: Schistosoma margrebowiei; assembly: GCA_944470205.2. NCBI lineage: Eukaryota > Metazoa > Platyhelminthes > Trematoda > Strigeidida > Schistosomatidae > Schistosoma > Schistosoma margrebowiei. The sequence goes on along the minus strand of CALYCG020000025.1, from coordinate 30,935 downwards.
CAAGCGCTGATGTTTCTCACGTAACAGAAATAGAGGAAGTCTTTTTGACAACGTTGTTTCTCGTTGCGTTCCCATCGGTTGAAGCGTTGAAGTCCGCTATCACCAATTATGAAAGATCAACTTACTGTCATTATGTAGTTCGAGATTCGCATTTGTGCAGAAATGAAAACTCGTACATTAAATTTGTGTGCTGGAGACATGGCCGTATAACATCTAGCGGTTCGTCACAGCGGATCAGACGGAGGAGGTAATTTTATAAATGTTATTAACATTTTTTGTCATGAAGGGCTTCCATAAACACTCAATGTCCGGCCTTCATGTACTGTAAGATTATCGACGGCTACTGGACTGTTGTACGTGGGAATGTGCATCACAATCACGAGTGCAATTCCCTGAGGTACCAAGGTAATTAATGGGTGCGCAGGTTAACAGATGCCCAGTTTGAAAATGTGCGACCGCTGCTAATATCTGGTACTGCTTCATTCCACATTAAGAATTATGCTTACCATTCTTATGGGAAACTACTGAATGATCAAGATATCTATAATATGCGGTACAAAGTGTTCTCACAGGCGAACATTCCTGGTAAGCCATCTGCCAATTTATAATGTAAACGATAGGTGATTACGGAAAATTGAAAGCGCACATAACATCTTTGGGTGGGCTATGCGAATACGAATTAGACGATGAGAACTGTCTATCGTACTTTTTCTTCCGCACTGGTGATCAAAAGATTTTTGCAGACCGTTTCGGTGATGTTATTGGTTTGGACGGAACATACAAGACGAATAACGAGAATATCTATTTATATCAGATCGTAGCCCTTGATATGAATTTGAAGGCGATACCCGTTTGTATTGCATTTATAAGTCGCGAAACATCGACTTCGATTTCTCGATTCCTGTCGTTCTTCCAACGGTCAACCAACAGTCGACAGGTGGTAGGCATTGTGACAGATGATTCACCTGCAATAGCTGCTGCCATCATGCAGGTGTATCCCAATGCTCACCATATCTTGTGTCGCGTCCACCTTGTTCGCAATGTTATAAAGAGGGTGTGTTTCGTTCATTAACATTAACCCAGTAACCTTAATTGTAGAGGGTACGATCAGAAGTGATACAACTATTTTTTCGCCTGATGTTTACTCAAACGGTTGAAAGGTAAATCAAAAGCAACATAATATTATTTTGTAGTTTTAACAATGTATTATCCTTGATCGAAATATCGGACGGAACGTTTGCCCGATATGTCAGAGACCACCTTCTACCGAGAAAACACAAATGGTCTACAGCTTTTCGACCATCAGCAACGCTACTTCAACTCAATAATACGAACTTTGTTGAGACAAGTCACCGAATTTTGAAGATGCATCAACTGAGAATTATTTCCCAATGCAATTGAGCCAGCCGAGCATGAAGAATACAGTGATTGCGTTAGTCAGGCGACTGTCTGAGGAACAATGCAGTTCACTTTATAGCCAGTTTTATCATGAACTTCACGGTAGACTAGCACAAACGCCGTTGAACTTACAAGCTGAACCGCAGTTGTACATTGGAACAAGCATGTCGACTAACTTTACAACGCCGTTGATGCACCGTGGAAATGTCGATTTGGATGAAACGTTAAGTAACGACGACGATGACGTAGTTTCTATAAACTCAGAAGAGTTAACAGAACGGGACATCCAAAATGAAGAAGATGAAGAGAACCGTTTGTGTGACATCTGTAATCTTGTACAGCCGCCCTATGAAACTGGTGATGAAGTGGGTTGGGTTTTCTGTCCTTGTGAAGCTATGTTTCATAGATTCTGTGCTTATGACCCATCACCGAACATAAGAGCAGTCCACTGTCCGATGTGTGGCGCCATTACCAACTAATAGTTCAGACGTCCCACCGCGAGAACGATTAAAGGCCCTTTTCAGGGCCACCCACAAATTGATTTAAAGGCATTTTTTCCAATTTTGTTTTTGTCTTTGCCAAAGGTCAAGTGTTTAGGCACTTATTAATGTCTCATGCATTTAGATATAAATAATCTATAAGCGATTATCGCTCGTATATTCGTAAACTTGTTTCTCATGTTTAATACATATCAAGGTTAAGAAAACTTAAACAAGATTTTGTTATCTCATGAAGACTAATCTAGTAATTTTATATTTAAAATATTGTGATTAATGTTCATGTTTTAGTAACACTTTTGTAAACTATCTAATAGTGGTACATTTTAGCCAATTTCCATAGGAATATTTCAATATAGTGAAAATTCTAATTTGCTCGTTAGGTCAATAAATTGATGAGAATATATATTAGTAATTATGATTACTAAGATAAATGTGATTAAAGCTCATAGAGAAGTAAACACAATGAAGAAAATTAACTTATTTATGATTAAAATATTGACATTATAAAACAAGTTGAAACCATCATTATTGAAATGATTCATGTGATTAAAGATCATATAGTAAGTGTTAAAAGAAATAAGAATATTATCCGTTTCATGAATACAACAAAACAAGAATTTCATATTCTTGTTTTATATTAAAAGTACATGAAACCAGAACTATGCGTACGTAAGAAGTACGTCTGATCGTCAACTAAGCCTTTATTGTGACTCATAACTACTGATTATATCAATGTATTCATTTGCACAGCTATATAACTATGAATTACTGATACAATGTGATTGTAGCAGTAATAAAAATTCTCATTGAATATTCAAAAATAAAATATGAAGTAGCGAATAATCGTTTTCATTAACTTCATCCACACACTAAACAGTTATAAGCCCATAATTTTAATATTTTATAACGTCCCAAAAAATAAGGCATGGCATTAATGAATTTGACAATGTAATGTGTTAACAATGGTGAACGTTTACATGTTCTACGATATATATATATATATATATATATATATATATATATATATATATATATAAATATATATATATATATATATATACTTACAAATTGTAACATTTGCAAATTAGAAAGGTCATTCTATAATGGCCTGGATTATTTGAAGTAAAGTGTTCAGTGGAAGAGCATAATAGGAAAATTTAAAATGAAAAAAAAATTGTGTCAATGAAATACATAATATGGGAATTGAATCTTGTCAATTGACATAATAATAATAATAATAATAATAATAATAATAATAATAATAATAATAATAATAATAATAATGATCATAAGGACAATAAATAATAATAACAAATTGTAAATGATCATTGATACAGTTGACCTAATTCATATTTATACGTTTATTGTCGATAGACATTTGTTGAGTCAGTCAGACGACGTAGGCTTGTTCATTTACACTTTATGAAACTGATATTTCAAATGCTTGTCAAAAATGGTTACATTCATAATGTCTAGATATAGTTCAGGTTTCATATTACGGTTAACAGTATTCCAACATGACTGATTAAACACACTAGTTTTTATTACGACCAAAAATATTAATTTTAAAATGCAGAACTACAAATAATTTACAAGTGAAAACAATAAACCGTGTTTCAATGGACTTTTAAAATGAACCGAATTGACATCTAACCCTTTTTCTAATTCTCATTATGAATGGCCATTTACAAAATAATCGTTTACTAAATATTAAGTGCTTATTTCGGTTAAATTTATTACTACATTCATATACTGTCAAAGTCAGTTCATTAAATGATGGTCTACGGTTGCTTCACCTGAATTATACATATTGCAATCAGTAATTTATCATGATGATTTATTGATATGTTGATTTATTTCTCCGATTAACACACCATGTGTTACAAAAAAAACTTATGTACACTTCGGTAATAATTTGTTTATTAATTGGGTATTCAACATTAGACTACCGACCTAATTCAGTAATCACTATTATCAAATATTCAAACCGGTTTTCAGTTGCATTTTTGCAAAAAATTTATTTTTATGTGATACATATAAGTACTCGTGACATTAAAATTTTTGATCGGAAAACAAAAATTTATCCCAATACACATTCAGTAACAGTAGGATTGCACAGAAGTTGGTGTTTTTTTTCTATAAATTTCTGAATTTCTTACAAGACTTACATTACACAAAAAGAATTATTCATTATCATTAAATTTCTAATGTAAAAAATGAAAATTCTGACATCCAATCACAGCTCTAGATGCGATTTCAATTTCAACTAATCAGATTACAGAGATGAACAGTTTACGACCAATAACAACATTATTAAAGGTAACAAAATGTTTGTTCATTATCACTTGAGCACACACTTGCAAAACAAGTCCACCAATCACCGATCTCTAAATTTTTCTTTGACACCATACATTTTTTTAGAAATGGGTGGTAGGGAATCTTAAATGCCGTGGGCTTAATGTCAACCAACTTTCTATCATACGTACATAAATATAAGTATGAGTACTGTATTGATAATATTTGGAACAATATGTGATTCAATATATATTCAGTATGATGAATTTTGAAAAAAATAAATGTCACAAAACTGATGCATACAACATATACTCCGATGTTTATCATTACAGTTTATATAAAAGCCAAAATGAGGTCAAGTGAAAAACACCTACTATATTACAAATGATGTGGGATGATTGGAGGACAGGTATACTTTTATCAAGATAGATTAAAAGAAATGTTTTACTGAAATGTTTCATAATGAAATAAGTTACGTCTCAATAGTGGCGTTACAAATGAAACATATTTAAGATAGAACTATATTTTAACCATTTCCACTGTGATTGCCGCCTTAAAGTGATGTTAGTTGAAATACAACTAGAAAAAAAAGAGAAAATTAGAAATGTTTTTCAACTTAGTTTTGAAGTCACTGGAAATAATCAATAATGAACGGGAATATGACCAAATTTAGGAACCTCCTCGTTTCTTTAATTGTAATTTTTAAAATTAAGCTATCGGGCTTAGATAGCAAAAGGTCTATGAACTGGATAATTATATATCATTAGAAAAGAAGATACTGAAAATCTTATTGGCTTTAATTTACGTTTGGTAGTTACATAAATAATATTCTGATTATTAAAGTTTAGAATAAGAATCCCCAGATTCTAATAATTTTTCATTGCAGTTTACTAACTCTAATGTGTAGTCACCATCTATGGAATTATTCTTATTTGAAGACGTCATAAACAACCAACAATATTATTGATTGGTAATTTCATTTGAGAGTGCAAACTTGATTATGTAAAATTCACTTGTTATTGTTTACTTGAATCTTGCCATTGATGTTTAGGACTGCAGTATATCAGTTTCATATTGGCATATGTGTATACTGTGCGTATTACCTCAATATTGCCTTAATTCCAAATAGAACGAAATGCATGTTCTGGATTCCATTAATAGCCATTATACATCTTTGCTTTGATTACGTAAGGTGTCAAAATGTTGTACACACCAAAGTGCCTAACAAAAAATCAACGAATATTCATTTTAACTACGTTGGTGTTTGAAACCGTTGTTAGATAAAAAAAACCTTATCAATTTTCATAAAAATATGAATAGACGTTAAGATATAGTATCGTTTTTATCAGGGTATCATCGTATCTTGTGAACGATTTTACTTGGTGTCACGTCTGTAAACTGTTCAAGATTTCCTAATAATAAATAAACAGTTAGATAATGAATAATATAAAGTATTTGTAATATCCCAATGAGTAGAAAAATCAGATTTTCTGACGTTTCTTAACTCAATGTAAGCCATTTCCTTTGTATTATTGAAACTTGAATTAATTTTGATTTGGTTATTGTCTGAAGAAGCGGCTAACACTGAGTCACGAAACGTCAGAAAATCTAATTTATCTACTCATTGGCTTATTACAAATGTATTACTTTTTATTCACAACAATCTACCGAAGGCTTGAAATTATAAAGCCAGATAATTTTTATTTTCTTATCTGACCTTCTTTGAATTACATAAAATTTTCACAGCTTGGCAAACTCAAAATATTCCTTATATTCACTTGTTGCGGTGAACGTGATTATGTCTGCATTATTCTATTCATCACATTTTTAAGATTTTTATTTGTTCTTCGTTAAATATTTTTTTTAATTTTATAAATTTAAGTAGTTTATTGATAACCTACTACATCCAACTTACTACTACAATCCTTGTAATTAAGTAGAAATCACACTACACGTTATTTTGTGTGAAATACTTAAATAAAATAGTATAATAATAATAATAATAATAATAATAATAATAATAATAATAATAATAAAGAAGCTATATGGAAAGAAAAGAGTGAAATATTTTACCTTCATTTTTTTTCTTATTATTATTATCATCGGTGTACGTGACAAGTTGAAATCTGTTACAGATTAATTGGAACATTCTTGTAATTGGACTAATGTTAAACGGAACTAGAATAATTTCAGTCAAATCATACTTGTATAGTTTAATGATAATTTATTATTATTATTATTATTATTATTATTATTATTATTATTATTATTATTATTATTACTATTGAATTAATTGGACAGTCTTGTGACAGATCTAATATGATTTAATTAACATATATTAAATAGTTTATCATTTCTTTGTCATCTACTTAAATATTTTGTCAAAAGGTTATATTACTCAAATGAAAAGTGTATTTTTTTTCTTATTCTCTAATTTTTTTGTTTTTGAGACTCATTGTTTGAATTAAACAGTGGTCTCAGTTTAAGAAAATATCTAGGTATTGAAAAACTCGAGCCCGTGGGGAAATCCCAGCAAATTGTAGTAAACTGCATGGCATTGAGGTTCTTTAACTGTCTTGAATAGTCAGTTCCAAGCGGATTTTAGGACTCTGGCAAATTAGAGGTTATCTAACAATGGTCTTATGTGGGGCCCTTATGTATTTTCTAATTCAGGCTTCTGAGTATTTTGTGTGGTTTTAATGATGATTAATTTACCATGGATAAGAGTATATAGTTGAACCGTTACCATCTATGGAGCAAGAGAAATCGAAAAATGGTTAGTAATGAAGCGTGGTGTTACAAAAGAACATTGAAATGGATAAATCGGTATTTAACGCAGTGCTACTACAGTTTATTGGGTACCAAATGAAATATAATCCGGTAGGATATAATACAAGGCCTATCAAAATTGCAACATTTTCATAGAAACCTCAACCATCACGCTTTTACCAGAAAGGTGTACCATACTATACTGTGTCTAAAAGTTGTGTAACACGTATATGACATGAAGATTAGATATCTTACATATGATTCTCTTCTTCCTATATATACAGGTCAAGTGTAAATGTCTTTTAAGTACTGGACAATAGTTCTACTTCCTAATCCTTTCACTAATTACCATCACGTGATGAAATATTGAGAAAGTTATTAATAAATATATCTTTTGTTAAATCCCAATGAGTAGAAAAATGGTATTTCTGACGTTTCGTGACTTGGTATAAGCGACTTTTTCAGAGTAAATAAAGTCGTTATTTCTACGTAAGTTGGTTATTAATTAGCAACGTGTAATCTGTTAATTGTGTGAACAGGCTTTTTGTTTATAATCAAAAACATCGCGAGAATTCAAGCAGTTAAAACTTATATCTTTTGTAATAGGTCTATACACGGTGTTGTATGTCAAGACGGCTGAAGAAAATCGTTGTTATTAATGCAAGTAAATTGATTACAGGTGTACCGAGATATGATGTTATTAACTATAATTGTCTTCAATGTTTTCCAGTTTGTGTGCCTGTATTCTTCTACATTTCAACAATCCAGCTTTTAGCTTCCGTGTATAGACAATCTTAAAAGATGAAAACGTGAGGAATTAAAAGATAAAAAAATCTATAACCTGTTGTAAATAATTTTCTCATGTTCCCATGATTTTTACAATAATTGCATGTTAGTTATCATTTTATTCAACCACACATTTACATAGTCAGCTGGACATTAGTATAAACTCTTCATGCAAAATGTAGAAACGAGTAAGAATGAGTTGTCGTAGAAACTGTAAAAGAGCCACAACACATAACCATTTAGTATCTTTATGTGCTTAATATTGAGTATCTAATCTTATCACTTACACATTAATTTAGATTATGGCTAAACCAAGTATATTTGGGTTTCCAGGCGGAGTTATTACGTTCTATACTTTATTAACTATTGTGTCTGAATATTCTTTAAATGATAATTTTCAACAGTGACATCAATACATATCTGTAAAATTAGCTGTTTACGTTTTTTTCATATTCATTTTATACCTAACCAAGCGTCGCATATCCTTTGCAAACCCTCCACCCCAAAAGCCTGTTACTCCTCATGAAAGAGCATAGGCCGCTCATCAGCATCCTCCATCTAACCATGTCCTGGGCAATCTTTTCCAGCTTTTTCTAGTTGTTAATCATCCTTCTCATATCTGCTTCTATTTCCCAATGTAATGTGTTCTTTGGCCTTCCTCTTTTCATCTTCCATTCAGGATTCCAAGTTGGGGCTTGCCTTGTGATGCAGTTTGTGATTTCCACAATGTATGTCCTATCCATTTCCAACGTTTTTCTTAATTTCCTCATCAACTGGAAGTTGAGTTGTTTTCTCTCACAGTGGGCTGTTGCTGATGGTGTCCGGTCAAATGATATTGAGTATCTTACGTAGACAATTGTTTATAAATACTTGTACCTTTTTGATGATGGTTGTAGTAGTTCTCCGTGTTTCACGTCTATATAGTAGAACTGTCTTGACGTTCATATTAAAGATTCTGACTTTGATGCTGGCTGACAGTTTTTTTGAGTCCCATATGCTCTTCAACTGTAGTATTATTATCCTAGATTTACCAATCCGTGCCTTCACAACTGCATCCTATCCTACTCGTTCATCAATGATGCTGATCAGATGTGTGAAAGACTCCACTACTTCCAGAGTTTCTCCAACAAATGTGATTGGGTTGGTGTTCTCTGTGTTGTATTTGAGGATCTTGCTTTTTCCTTTGTGTATGTTGAGGCCTACTGATGCAAAGACTGCTGCTACACTGGATATCTTTATTTGCATTTGTTGGTGTGTAAAATCATCTAATTGATTCTGAGCTGTCCATTGTATTCAGTGCTTTCCATCAGATGTCGCCGTCTTCATAATTCAGTCAACCACCAGAAGAAAGAGGAAGAGGGAGAGTAGACAGCTTTGTCTCACTCCGGTCTCTACTTGGAATCCATCTGTCAGCTTTCCTCCGTACACGAATCCTTTGCAAATGTTTTAGGATATTTCAATCAATTTCTCGAAAGAGTATCTAGAATAAAGCATATTGGTTGTGTGAAGTAATAATAAAACTATCACAAATATTCTTAAAAATCATCGTTGAAATTCGAGAATGAAAAGGAGATTTTAGAATAGAATGTTTGATTTAGTGACAATGAAAAACTCAGCCATTATATCAATATAATTACTGAACAGATTTGAACATACATATTTGGAGGGAACTGGGTAACATTTCAAAAAGACGCACTAATATTGGAAACTTATTAATTAATTGAATCATGTCTATAAGGACTATTGACTATGAATATTCAGAGTTATAATATGAAGACTAAAATCTCTTTGTATGTTTCCCTGACTTACAAATATTCAAATACCCACAGTAATACTCATTAAGAATAACAAATATAATAAATATCACTAGTCATTTGATAAGGATATCAATGACAATTAATTAAATCAAAAGTAATTTTAATATCAGCTTAAAAAATTCAACGACACATTGAAATTATCGGGAGGATAGAATAAATAATTCGACATCTGAATAAGTCAACCGATAGAACCATCAGACATTTGACGAAGAATATGAATAGACAATGAGGAAATCTATTCCATCATTTATTTAAATAATTGATGCGACTAAAATTTATGGATGACCTTTGAGCGGCGCTAAAGTGACCTTGCGATTGTCCACCTGCTAACTAGGATTAAATAAGGAATTAGAATTATGATTTATAGTTGATGGTTAGGATTAGGAACTACATTTAGAGTTTTCATAATGAACTGACATCAGCTAAAACGCCGAAAACGCTATTTAGCTAAATGGATGAATGAATTTAGTGCCAAAATCCAATACCTGTTAAATAGCGAACAACTGTCTTAAACCATATTTTTAAAAAATTCAATCAGAAAGCTGACCACCTGAGTTTAGTAAGTCTAGTTAACTTGGAAATATTTGAATTGCAAAGTCTACCAAGTTAGTAGATAAATTAATGCCGTATCGGACGATCATGGGAGTCAACAGTAAACTTTGGATCTACGTTTTGTATCAGTTAGTCTCATTACCAAGGTGAACTTCCATTCTTGCGGGAACCGATGCTTCTTATAGGATTACAGATAGGTTTTCCGTTAATACACCAAGAATTATTAATTGATGGGAAAATAAATTAATTATGACTTATAGAACATTGCAGGTGGATTATATTGGTTTAAATCACCTAAGAAACATCAGTTCCCTCAAGACCATAAGTGCACTCTGTTGACCAAAGTTAACTAACACAAAACTTAAATCCATAGCTTTATTTAGAAACTAACTCAAACTATCTGATATCAAAGCTTGATACATGTGATGTCTTGTCACTTTGGCACGGAAACATAATACAACTTGGTCCATAAAATATGATGAACATTAAGGAATCGACAAGCATATCTGTGGTTAGTAAGCAGTGATCAGTCTACTATTCAAATGAACTGTAGAGGTTGTAAGCAACTAATCGACTGAATTTAGTTTCGTATTTAAAACGGTTTGAAATAAGTTTAAACCAAACGAAAATATCATATGGAGAAATCTGTAATATCACATGAAATAGCATTTATTGTGCGTTCAACAGAATTTGATTGATTTCCTCCACTAACTAAGGATAATTTTCTCTTTAGTAAAACTTTAATGAATAAAATTTCTACATTTTTCTACGTTGAATTATATGATATTCGTATCTTTGTTGTCAAAAAGAATATCCGATATTGCTTGAAATAAACATATTTGTTCATAGGTTTCAATATCAAGGTTGGACTTGATAGTTTCAAATAAACTGAGCATTGGGTAGACAGTTAATAATCAATGCATAAATAAATAAATATATTAATATATATATCGTGGATGTTCACTGCTAAATAGTCCCATAGTAGGACGAAACGGCCGTCCAGTGCTTCCAGGTTTTCCATGGTGGTCTAGCTTCAACTGACTCATGATCTCGACAGGTGAATTTTACATTTTTAGTTGTCAATTTCAATCCTGTATCCCGTATACTATCATTTATATTTAGATCTTTTACAGTACAGTCATAATTTAGCTAATTGAATGTGGCGTATTTAGTAGTTATCTGTTTCTTTACTAACCATTATTATTATTATTATTATTATTATTATTATTATTATTATTATTATTATTATTATTATTATTACTATTATTATCGAAAACCATCTTTCATACTTGGATATTTTGACGTTTTTTGGTAGGTCATGGGATTTGAGCATAGTTTCTTGTTGCTTATCAACAAAACGTAAAACACTAAGTCAACAATTACATAAATTACAGAGGATCCATCGAAGACAGTCATTATGTTGACCATCTATGATAATTACTTTAGAAAAATCATATGATGAAAATAACTAAGAAAAGAATTCGAATATTGAATTGATCATAATGACATACACAGAACAACATAAAACTCAATTTATGATCTATTATTTCTACTTTTGATCTTAATAATCGTCATGGATGCTTATTGTTAGGTAGTCCCTAGTTGTGAAGAAACAAATGCCTGATGTTTCCTGATCTTCACATTATCGCCAATCACTGTTAACTGTTTATAGAAACCATCATTAGACAATAATCGAACATATTTCTAAGCTGAAATATAGTATACCAAATAAACAAGATCATTTTGATATACATAAGAATAATTACCATAACTATTTAGATCGAAATAGTAACGTATTTATTTTCCAATCTAATCTGAATTAAAATTATTGTCAGAAGGGGTTTTATGGATACTGTAGTAATTTCAATGGTTAAAATCATGAGTCAGTTGAGGCTAGATCACCATGGAAATCCTTGAAGTACTGGACGGCCTTTCCGTCATCTGCTCACTAGCAACTGACTTCAAGAGGCATTTCTTGGAGTTCTAGTGATAATTATTAGTTACATATTATTAAAGTGTTTTATACAACATTAATTTCTTACATTTAATTGTGCATATTATACATACTTATTATACAAAACGATCTATTATTAGATTACGTTTACATAAAATTGTTGTTTAATTTAACTTTGAGTTTTCGTGAAGAATTGATATATGGTATGTGCTATCGATGTCGACAGATATGAGTAGTACTTAACACCAACCAAAAGTGTAATAATTTGTGGTAGAAAATTGAGAGAATCAAAGAGAAGAGAATGAGAACAGGGAATGATTGGTATAAAAACGAAGGAACAATAAAGTTTGGGATAATTGATTGATATTTTGTAAATAATGTATTACGTTATGTTTCTCATATTTCACTAAGATATTCTGTAATCTTATATTTAGTTGCATTTGGTTGTCCCCACTTATATTCTTGTTCACTACAGTATCATAGAAATTATGAGAACAAGACTATAGTTCAAAGATGATATATAGTGAAAATTACCTTATATGAGAAAAGATTGAACATATTAGCTTTAAATTTAGTTATTTAATGATGTGAATCACTTATGAAAGACTAAAAAGTTAATGATATATTTCCTTAGTGTTGGATGGTTGGTACTTGTTATTGGTAACGAATCAAATATCAAGTGATATATATTTCTTTTTACTGATTATATGATGGGTGTAAATTCTTGATAAAGACCAACTTCATATAAGTTTTACCTTTTAATCTTTGCAAATATTTATGCCAATCTATAATGTCTATTAGAAATACTACATCTTTCTGTGTTTCCACTAGATTCCGTTAAAAAAACCTACGTTTCTTAATTCAATTAATTTACTTACATTGTCCAGTTTCTCAATATAATGAAAATTTCGTGTAATATAAAAGCTTTCGGATTGGTTACACTTCTGATAATCATGAAGTGGTATTTCGCTCATACATAGATAAAACCATGATTTCCGGGTGCTCTTTTAAGTATTTGTATGAATTGGTTTTATGGTGATTCAAATACGTTGTTTGAATTACCCGAAAGTTTTTTTTACCATATTATTGATTTCTTAATGTTGTAGTGAACAAGAACATGACTGGGGACAATCAAATGTATTTGACACGAAATTACAGGTCATCTCAATAAAATATGAGAATCATATAGTGGTCTACTTGTTTAAGCGCCTGGCGCGAGACTGATAGGTCCTGGGTTCGGATCTCGCCGGGGCGGGATCGTGGGTGCGCACTGCTGAGTAGTCCCATACTAGGACGAAACGGCCGTCCAGTGCTTCCAGTCTTTCCATGGTGGTCTAGCTTCAACTGATTCATGATTTCAACCAGTGAAATTTCTAAAATCTCCACAAAAGCCCCTCTGATATAGTAAATAGTTAATTTGCAAAATATCAATCCATCATCTCAAACTTCACTGTTCCTTTGTAAATATCAGTCCCCTGTCTCAGATTTCATTTTTAATGCATTTCGTACCAGTTGTATTGCGTTACCGTTCTTTCCTTCTCGATCTTCTAATGAAATACATTATATGCCTGACCACCATTATATACTACTTATGTGGATATAAGTAACCCACACCACAATGCCTGTCGTGCTGTCAAGTAGGGAAAATCTGTGAGATCATTATACTAAGTTGATAACATAACCTACAATAATTCATTTGTAAAATACTTAATATTTAGTGGAAGCACCCGAAAATTCCAAGTACAACTGGATTCATGATTGAATCATTAATAGAGGAGTATTTAATTTACATGTTTATCATGTGTCGTCTACCCTATAAGTCTACTTCTGTTTTATCTTTAATCTCTTTTTTCAGAAAACAACTTTTAAGTATAGGATTTGCACTGAAGCTATCAATACACTTAAATATTACTTTCCGAGCTAAAATGATAATTAGGTTTTATCTTGATTGTTTATGGTATTTGGTTGGTCAGCCTTATATCGTGTAGTAAATAGGATTTTTATTAAACTGTTCAGTCATAAGTGATTAAGGTTCCCCAATACTAGTCTGCCTTATCTCTAGACAGTAGAACTAAACCCTACTTTCCGAGCAGAAGAATCTTCATTCAGAAAAATAATGACGAATCATGGTGAAAGCCGAGGTCAGCGCCCCTTCTGACAACCAGAGCAGTAATTAACGTAGGTAGACTGAATATCGGGACAATGTAGGAAAACGGAATGATCGATCAAAAAGCTACAGAAATGAGAGGATACAAGTTGGCGGTTCTGGGAATAAGTGAAACCCATTAGACTCAAGCTGGACAGAAATGATTTAAACTTGGGAGAGATACCGGTGTACTCTGGTCATGAAGAAGAAAATGCTCAACACATTCAAAAAGTTTCTTTGATGCTGTCCAAAGACCTACGAGGAGTAATTATAAGATGGAGATTTCATGGACCAGGAATCATCAAAACAACCTTCAAAACAAAGAACAAGGGAATCACAATAAACGTTATCCAATGTTATGCACCGGTCAATGAAAACATTGAAGACGACAGAAGTCAGTTTAATGAGATGCTGCAATCGATCATAGCGAAGTGGCCAGGAAAGGACCTGACCATTCTGATGAGAGACCTAAACGCCGAGTCCGGAATGGAAAACATCGGATATGAATAGATCATGGGACGACATGAACTGACAGAGAGGAAGGAACGAGAATGGTGAGAGGCTTGCAAATTTAGTGCACTTAACAAAATGGTTATAGGAGGCACAATATTTCCCCACAAACACACACACATAAAGCTACATGGGTCTCACCGGATCACACTACACAGAACAAGATCGACCATATTTGCATCACAAGAAATTTCAGAAGGTCAATGGAAGACGTGAGAATCAGGAAAGCAGCTGACATAGTTTCAGATCACCATCTAATGCTTGCCAAGATGAAGCCAAAGCTAAAAATACACTGGAAAACTGGACAAACAGCATTACAAAGGTTCAATACAGCCTTCCTTCGAGATACTGACAAACTCAACCAATTCAAGATAACTCTCAACAATAGATTTCAAGCCTTACAAGATCTATTCAAAGAAAAAGAAACTACTATGTAGGACAACTTGAAAGGGATCAAAGAAGTACTAATTTTAACGTGTCAGGAGGTTCTGAGCTACAAAAAGCATCATCATAAGGAATGGATGTTTATTGGAACCGTGGTCAGGATTCAAGGAAGAAAGAATATGAAGAAGACAGTCAACTATAGCCGAACAAGTGCAGAAAAAGCCAAGGCACATACCAAATACACGGAAACAAATGAGAGGGTTAATGTGGGTATTAGAACTGTCAAGCAGAAATATGTGAAAGACCTAGAAGCGACAATGTAAAAAGCTACAACAGAAGGAAATACGAAACAACTATATGACACAACGACGAAACTAGCTGAGAAATATAGTAAACCAGGGGGGCCGGTCAAGTACAAAGAAGGTAAGCCAATCACTGAGAGTGGGAAACATCCGAGCATGTCGGAAGTACACTGTAAAGAAATCTTGAGTAAGCCAGTTACGCTGAATCCAACGGACATCCAAGAAACACATACAGATTTCACCAACGATTGCACCCCACCAAATATCGAAAGAATTAGTATGACCATCATTCAGTTTGAGAGAGAAAAAGCAGCAGGACCTGACAACATACCGGATGAAGCACTGAAGTCAGTCGTAGAAATAACTCCAAATATGTCTCACGCTCTATTCAGGAAGATTTGGGGAAAAGAAAATCTACCACTGACAGACTGGAAAGAAGGACGCCTCATCAAGAGACCAATGAGAGGAGATCTGAGCGAGTGAGAGAACTAACTACAGAGGCATCACACTACCGTCGGTGCCAGGAAATGTTTTCAAGAGAGTATTGCTGAACCGTATAAGGGATTCAATAGACGCCAAACTTCGAGATCAACAGGCTGGATTCCATAAACATCGTTCGTGCACAGACCAAATCGCGACACTATGAGTCATTGTTGAGCAATCAAGTGAATGGAATTTTTCACTATACATTAACTTCCTTGATTATGAGAAAGTGTTTGACAGTACGGATAGGAGAACCTTATGGGATCTTCTTTGACACTATGCACTACCTGAAAAGATCGTCAACCGGTTGACTAAATTATGAAGACCTTGACATCTGAGGGGGAACACAGAACACAGTAGACAGCTTGGATGTAGCTAGAGGAGTTGGACTTCATAGATGACCTAGCTTTTCTATACCATGCACACCAACAAATGTAGGTAAAGTTAGCTTGTGTAGAAGCAATGTCTGCAGCAGTAGGCCTCAATATACACAAGAGAAACAGCATGATCTTCAGATACAACACATGGAATACCAACAAGATCACATTTGATGGAGAGGCACCGGAGGAGGTGAAAACTTCCGCGTACATGGTCAGCATTTTTGATAATTAAGGAGGATCGAATGCAGATGTGAAGGCACGGACCGGTAACTAAGTAAGTACTTCCGTTTTTAGTTGATTATAATGATTACGCAGTGTACTATTTGTTCTATTTTCAGTGGGATATTTTTATTAAGTACAAAATTGATTTATTTTGGATTCTCTATTTTGTTTCTCTATCAGATGCTCACTCAGTAAATATCTCGAAACCTTGTCAGTCTAATTGGAGGTTTAGCGACACAATAATGCATGCAAATAATCAGTATAAGCAGTCGAGCAAATCTCCTGCAAACTGAAAACATCAATGTCGAATTTACCCCAACACTGACTAAGGTTCAAGCCGTTATGATAGACAGGAGTGGGGAGTTTACTCCCCTTGGTTACAACTTATGTTCTTCCTGATAATCACATGAGCATCTCTCACTGTTAATCATCTTGTAAAAGCTTATTTAACCGAATACATTCTGCAGCACCACATCACCTAGTAATATGACACATAGGTTTAACTAATTTCAATAACGTATAACCACTATATCTTAATTAAATCGTATTCCGCCTTATGATAAACTGCATACTTGCAACTAACTTGTATACCCAATCAGCCGGCAAGTATAGATATAAATAAATAGTCTGCCGCAGATCAGAACATTGAGTCTAAAGCATTTCTCTTACGAATACACTCATGTTTAACGACCTGTTCTTAGCCATCTGTCCAAAACTCATATAATTATCACTCATGTATTGAAATTTTGTTTTAATAACCATTCATGTGTATTAGTAGTATTAATAAATTCTATCACGGTCAAGTAAAAATGAGGCTGAGAAAATCTCCCCGTAACTAAATAAACCGTATCAAGCTAACTGGAACACTAGTTGGAATTCTTCTCCACGGTATACTTTTGTTCCTTCAGTTAGCCTACGAATACAGATGCATTTGAAATTCAACTCATATGGACAACTTACCGGCATAATCGTTATTTGATTTCATAAGTTAGACTAAAAGTAGTACTAATATTAACATTTCTACAGTATTCATTATTTTAATATTTCTAAACACAAAATACTTCCCACTTATACGTTAAGTTATTAACCAACGGCTATTAACACGCATCGTTTTATTAGTATTATCATTATTAATATTGTAATCCCATTTTTTATAGCTCAAATAATCACTAAAATTTTCATTTTAAGAGTGTTAAGCATGAAGGCAAATATTTTAAAATTATTACATGTATTCCCCGACCAGATGCTGCCTCCTTCTTTTTGATTTGTCTTTCAGCCTGTCATCACCCGGAGGATTCTTACTAGTCTTGACAACCTTCGGCACACTACAGTCCCATCCAATTTGGTATCGAACCAACACCACGTTGATTCTGGTGGGAGAGTAGTGTAGTGGTATTGGACCATAACCACACAATCCTCAAAGCTGAATACGAGATTACTCGGAAAATAGATATTCAATATTTAACGCGAAGAAATACCTAACGATGGAGAAGGCGCGAATAATGAATTGAACGAATTAGAATTGATCGAATGGCATGGTTCGGCCATGTAGGCGTGGTCTTTGCTGAATGTTACCTTATATCTTCTATTCATATTAAATACATTATTCTTTCTCTAGCTTAACTTTGTTCTACATCATGTATTGCTAATTGATACGATACAGTGAGTTGGTGTAGTCGATGGTGTGACTTCCACGTAAGATCTTATAGATTAGACAGTCATATCATGACAAATCTACAAATTTAGGATTAGGTCTATTATTAGAGCAGTACTAATATCATAGTAGACCATAATTCTACATTGGTGAGCCCAACTAAAGAAATGCAACCTATTATTGTTAATCCTTATATCCACCTTAACCTCAATCGGTTTTTATTTTTGTAAACCCAGTATTCTAATAGTCCTTTGATTAATGGTCACATATATTATCGTAATGTTAGATCTATTAGTTCACATAACTTACTAGCCCAATCGATAATAAAAGTTGATCATCTATATCAACTTATTAGCTTTGATGGTTCGTTAACAAGCTTTAATAGCATTTACATGCTTCAGCGACATAGACTTGTTTAAACATCAAGCTCTAGCAAATATGACCTGTAAATAGCATAAATATACATTGACTAACAATGCGATCAAGGACTAAATAGTTATCTGGATCTAATTCTCAGTGTTCCTTCACTTAACACCTCATCCTGTTTTAAACTGCACTATCCTGTAATATCTTTTCTTCCGATCACTGCCTGCCTAATTTCATATTCTCGAGTTCCATTGCCAAACAACAAGGATGACACTTCTCCAAAAAAATATGGTGAGTTTCAGCCATAAGTTTCCTGCAATCATAAGTTCATTTTAGATGGCTCGTTCAATGGCGACCACACAATGATCTGAATTCATTCCGTTGATCTGATCTGAGCGAGTGGCAAAACCGTCAACAGCATTAAGCACCCCGGAATTAATTGCCATACTGCATGTTTTATTCTGGATACTTTTGGATCATTACTACTCCTCACGAATTGTGTTATATATGTCGTTCATTGAATAATCTAATTTTCAAAAATAACATAGGCGAGTTCAGCCATTTCACTTAATGATTTTTTGTACTTAACATGTATATGTTTCCTAGCTGCTTTTGTCATATATTTGTAAGTGTCTTTAGGCTAAATGCAGTAACTTCTTATGGAATGTTTATAACGCATCATATTCCTGCCTGAAGTTTCACAAGCAGTCTTAACTTTAAAATTGTTTTTCTGGTCATGTTCATTATTTTTATTTTTTCATATACGTCAACAACCTGCATGTTAACCTGGCCCATACATATGTTACACTATATCTCCATGTCTTCTAAATTTAGAAATCATCTAGATCGCCTTTAACATTTATTAATGAACCCATCATAGTCGTTGTTGCTAATCGTATTTTGATTAATGGATTGGTTTATCATATTAGCAGCCTAAAATACGGACATAGTTTAGATAATAAGATTCCTAATTTAGGTACTGTCAACTGCACTAGTAAAATAACTAAATCCCTAGGTAGCTGTTGGCTGAACAAACGTTTAAAATCAAAACTCCGTAGCCTACTAGAATTAACACTAAACGAATCTTTCTGAATTAAAATTTATAATTAAATTAGGCGTCTCGGATTCTTTAACGTTACAAATTTCTGATGATTTCGAATCACCTAAAGCAACAATACCTATTTTTCCACTGACTAATCCTCATCAACACCATGACTAGCTAAACATAATAGTTTCAGAATATCGTCATAAAGCATTGTCATGACTTGACAATCACGTAATATGATTGATAAAATTAATGGAACTATTAACAAAATCGGTCAGCAAATTGACATATAATTATCACTAGTGTCGTTTTCTTTTATCTTCATTCACTACAGATGATTACAGTATGTTTCTCTATCAGATGCTCACTCAGTAAATATCTCGAAACCTTGTCAGTCTAATTGGAGGTTTAGCGACACAATAATGCATGCAAATAATCAGTATAAGCAGTCGAGCAAATCTCCTGCAAACTGAAAACATCAATGTCGAATTTACCCCAACACTGACTAAGGTTCAAGCCGTTATGATAGACAGGAGTGGGGAGTGTACTCCCCTTGGTTACAACTTATGTTCTTCCTGATAATCACATGAGCATCTCTCACTGTTAATCATCTTGTAAAAGCTTATTTAACCGAATACATTCTGCAGCACCACATCACCGAGTAATATGACACATAGGTTTAACTAATTTCAATAACGTATAACCACTATATCTTAATTAAATCGTATTCCGCCTTATGATAAACTGCATACTTGCAACTAACTTGTATACCCAATCAGCCGGCAAGTATAGATATAAATAAATAGTCTGCCGCAGATCAGAACATTGAGTCTAAAGCATTTCTCTTACGAATACACTCATGTTTAACGACCTGTTCTTAGCCATCTGTCCAAAACTCATATAATTATCACTCATGTATTGAAATTTTGTTTTAATAACCATTCATGTGTATTAGTAGTATTAATAAATTCTATCACGGTCAAGTAAAAATGAGGTTGAGAAAATCTCCCCGTAACTAAATAAACCGTATCAAGCTAACTGGAACACTAGTTGGAATTCTTCTCCACGGTATACTTTTGTTCCTTCAGTTAGCCTACGAATACAGATGCATTTGAAATTCAACTCATATGGACAACTTACCGGCATAATCGTTATTTGATTTCATAAGTTAGACTAAAAGTAGTACTAATATTAACATTTCTACAGTATTCATTATTTTAATATTTCTAAACACAAAATACTTCCCACTTATACGTTAAGTTATTAACCAACGGCTATTAACACGCATCGTTTTATTAGTATTATCATTATTAATATTGTAATCCCATTTTTTATAGCTCAAATAATCACTAAAATTTTCATTTTAAGAGTGTTAAGCATGAAGGCAAATATTTTAAAATTATTACATGTATTCCCCGACCAGATGCTGCCTCCTTCTTTTTGATTTGTCTTTCAGCCTGTCATCACCCGGAGGATTCTTACTAGTCTTGACAACCTTCGGCACACTACAGTCCCATCCAATTTGGTATCGAACCAACACCACGTTGATTCTGGTGGGAGAGTAGTGTAGTGGTATTGGACCATAACCACACAATCCTCAAAGCTGAATACGAGATTACTCGGAAAATAGATATTCAATATTTAACGCGAAGAAATACCTAACGATGGAGAAGGCGCGAATAATGAATTGAACGAATTAGAATTGATCGAATGGCATGGTTCGGCCATGTAGGCGTGGTCTTTGCTGAATGTTACCTTATATCTTCTATTCATATTAAATACATTATTCTTTCTCTAGCTTAACTTTGTTCTACATCATGTATTGCTAATTGATACGATACAGTGAGTTGGTGTAGTCGATGGTGTGACTTCCACGTAAGATCTTATAGATTAGACAGTCATATCATGACAAATCTACAAATTTAGGATTAGGTCTATTATTAGAGCAGTACTAATATCATAGTAGACCATAATTCTACATTGGTGAGCCCAACTAAAGAAATGCAACCTATTATTGTTAATCCTTATATCCACCTTAACCTCAATCGGTTTTTATTTTTGTAAACCCAGTATTCTAATAGTCCTTTGATTAATGGTCACATATATTATCGTAATGTTAGATCTATTAGTTCACATAACTTACTAGCCCAATCGATAATAAAAGTTGATCATCTATATCAACTTATTAGCTTTGATGGTTCGTTAACAAGCTTTAATAGCATTTACATGCTTCAGCGACATAGACTTGTTTAAACATCAAGCTCTAGCAAATATGACCTGTAAATAGCATAAATATACATTGACTAACAATGCGATCAAGGACTAAATAGTTATCTGGATCTAATTCTCAGTGTTCCTTCACTTAACACCTCATCCTGTTTTAAACTGCACTATCCTGTAATATCTTTTCTTCCGATCACTGCCTGCCTAATTTCATATTCTCGAGTTCCATTGCCAAACAACAAGGATGACACTTCTCCAAAAAAAATATGGTGAGTTTCAGCCATAAGTTTCCTGCAATCATAAGTTCATTTTAGATGGCTCGTTCAATGGCGACCACACAATGATCTGAATTCATTCCGTTGATCTGATCTGAGCGAGTGGCAAAACCGTCAACAGCATTAAGCACCCCGGAATTAATTGCCATACTGCATGTTTTATTCTGGATACTTTTGGATCATTACTACTCCTCACGAATTGTGTTATATATGTCGTTCATTGAATAATCTAATTTTCAAAAATAACATAGGCGAGTTCAGCCATTTCACTTAATGATTTTTTGTACTTAACATGTATATGTTTCCTAGCTGCTTTTGTCATATATTTGTAAGTGTCTTTAGGCTAAATGCAGTAACTTCTTATGGAATGTTTATAACGCATCATATTCCTGCCTGAAGTTTCACAAGCAGTCTTAACTTTAAAATTGTTTTTCTGGTCATGTTCATTATTTTTATTTTTTCATATACGTCAACAACCTGCATGTTAACCTGGCCCATACATATGTTACACTATATCTCCATGTCTTCTAAATTTAGAAATCATCTAGATCGCCTTTAACATTTATTAATGAACCCATCATAGTCGTTGTTGCTAATCGTATTTTGATTAATGGATTGGTTTATCATATTAGCAGCCTAAAATACGGACATAGTTTAGATAATAAGATTCCTAATTTAGGTACTGTCAACTGCACTAGTAAAATAACTAAATCCCTAGGTAGCTGTTGGCTGAACAAACGTTTAAAATCAAAACTCCGTAGCCTACTAGAATTAACACTAAACGAATCTTTCTGAATTAAAATTTAGAATTAAATTAGGCGTCTCGGATTCTTTAACGTTACAAATTTCTGATGATTTCGAATCACCTAAAGCAACAATACCTATTTTTCCACTGACTAATCCTCATCAACACCATGACTAGCTAAACATAATAGTTTCAGAATATCGTCATAAAGCATTGTCATGACTTGATAATCACGTAATATGATTGATAAAATTAATGAAACTATTAACAAAATCGGTCAGCAAATTGACATATAATTATCACTAGTGTCGTTTTCTTTTATCTTCATTCACTACAGATGATTACAGTATGTTTCTCTATCAGATGCTCACTCAGTAAATATCTCGAAACCTTGTCAGTCTAATTGGAGGTTTAGCGACACAATAATGCATGCAAATAATCAGTATAAGCAGTCGAGCAAATCTCCTGCAAACTGAAAACATCAATGTCGAATTTACCCCAACACTGACTAAGGTTCAAGCCATTATCATAGACGTGAGTTGGGAGTGTACTTCCCTTGGTTACAACTTATGTTCTTCCTGATAATCACATGAGCATCTCTCACTGTTAATCATCTTGTAAAAGCTTATTTAACCGAATACATTCTGCAGCACCACATCACCTAGTAATATGACACATAGGTTTAACTAATTTCAATAACGTATAACCACTATATCTTAATTAAATCGTATTCCGCCTTATGATAAACTGCATACTTGCAACTAACTTGTATACCCAATCAGCCGGCAAGTATAGATATAAATAAATAGTCTGCCGCAGATCAGAACATTGAGTCTAAAGCATTTCTCTTACGAATACACTCATGTTTAACGACCTGTTCTTAGCCATCTGTCCAAAACTCATATAATTATCACTCATGTATTGAAATTTTGTTTTAATAACCATTCATGTGTATTAGTAGTATTAATAAATTCTATCACGGTCAAGTAAAAATGAGGTTGAGAAAATCTCCCCGTAACTAAATAAACCGTATCAAGCTAACTGGAACACTAGTTGGAATTCTTCTCCACGGTATACTTTTGTTCCTTCAGTTAGCCTACGAATACAGATGCATTTGAAATTCAACTCATATGGACAACTTACCGGCATAATCGTTATTTGATTTCATAAGTTAGACTAAAAGTAGTACTAATATTAACATTTCTACAGTATTCATTATTTTAATATTTCTAAACACAAAATACTTCCCACTTATACGTTAAGTTATTAACCAACGGCTATTAACACGCATCGTTTTATTAGTATTATCATTATTAATATTGTAATCCCATTTTTTATAGCTCAAATAATCACTAAAATTTTCATTTTAAGAGTGTTAAGCATGAAGGCAAATATGTTAAAATTATTACATGTATTCCCCGACCAGATGCTGCCTCCTTCTTTTTGATTTGTCTTTCAGCCTGTCATCACCCGGAGGATTCTTACTAGTCTTGACAACCTTCGGCACACTACAGTCCCATCCAATTTGGTATCGAGCCAACACCACGTTGATTCTGGTGGGAGAGTAGTGTAGTGGTATTGGACCATAACCACACAATCCTCAAAGCTGAATACGAGATTACTCGGAAAATAGATATTCAATATTTAACGCGAAGAAATACCTAACGATGGAGAAGGCGCGAATAATGAATTGAACGAATTAGAATTGATCGAATGGCATGGTTCGGCCATGTAGGCGTGGTCTCTGCTGAATGTTACCTTATATCTTCTATTCATATTAAATACATTATTCTTTCTCTAGCTTAACTTTGTTCTACATCATGTATTGCTAATTGATACGATACAGTGAGTTGGTGTAGTCGATGGTGTGACTTCCACGTAAGATCTTATAGATTAGACAGTCATATCATGACAAATCTACAAATTTAGGATTAGGTCTATTATTAGAGCAGTACTAATATCATAGTAGACCATAATTCTACATTGGTGAGCCCAACTAAAGAAATGCAACCTATTATTGTTAATCCTTATATCCACCTTAACCTCAATCGGTTTTTATTTTTGTAAACCCAGTATTCTAATAGTCCTTTGATTAATGGTCACATATATTATCGTAATGTTAGATCTATTAGTTCACATAACTTACTAGCCCAATCGATAATAAAAGTTGATCATCTATATCAACTTATTAGCTTTGATGGTTCGTTAACAAGCTTTAATAGCATTTACATGCTTCAGCGACATAGACTTGTTTAAACATCAAGCTCTAGCAAATATGACCTGTAAATAGCATAAATATACATTGACTAACAATGCGATCAAGGACTAAATAGTTATCTGGATCTAATTCTCAGTGTTCCTTCACTTAACACCTCATCCTGTTTTAAACTGCACTATCCTGTAATATCTTTTCTTCCGATCACTGCCTGCCTAATTTCATATTCTCGAGTTCCATTGCCAAACAACAAGGATGACACTTCTCCAAAAAAATATGGTGAGTTTCAGCCATAAGTTTCCTGCAATCATAAGTTCATTTTAGATGGCTCGTTCAATGGCGACCACACAATGATCTGAATTCATTCCGTTGATCTGATCTGAGCGAGTGGCAAAACCGTCAACAGCATTAAGCACCCCGGAATTAATTGCCATACTGCATGTTTTATTCTGGATACTTTTGGATCATTACTACTCCTCACGAATTGTGTTATATATGTCGTTCATTGAATAATCTAATTTTCAAAAATAACATAGGCGAGTTCAGCCATTTCACTTAATGATTTTTTGTACTTAACATGTATATGTTTCCTAGCTGCTTTTGTCATATATTTGTAAGTGTCTTTAGGCTAAATGCAGTAACTTCTTATGGAATGTTTATAACGCATCATATTCCTGCCTGAAGTTTCACAAGCAGTCTTAACTTTAAAATTGTTTTTCTGGTCATGTTCATTATTTTTATTTTTTCATATACGTCAACAACCTGCATGTTAACCTGGCCCATACATATGTTACACTATATCTCCATGTCTTCTAAATTTAGAAATCATCTAGATCGCCTTTAACATTTATTAATGAACCCATCATAGTCGTTGTTGCTAATCGTATTTGGATTAATGGATTGGTTTATCATATTAGCAGCCTAAAATACGGACATAGTTTAGATAATAAGATTCCTAATTTAGGTACTATCAACTGCACTAGTAAAATAACTAAATCCCTAGGTAGCTGTTGGCTAAACAAACGTTTAAAATCAAAACTCCGTAGCCTACTAGAATTAACACTAAACGAATCTTTCTGAATTAAAATTTATAATTAAATTAGGCGTCTCGGATTCTTTAACGTTACAAATTTCTGATGATTTCGAATCACCTAAAGCAACAATACCTATTTTTCCACTGACTAATCCTCATCAACACCATGACTAGCTAAACATAATAGTTTCAGAATATCGTCATAAAGCATTGTCATGACTTGACAATCACGTAATATGATTGATAAAATTAATGAAACTATTAACAAAATCGGTCAGCAAATTGACATATAATTATCACTAGTGTCGTTTTCTTTTATCTTCATTCACTACAGATGATTACAGTATGTTTCTCTATCAGATGCTCACTCAGTAAATATCTCGAAACCTTGTCAGTCTAATTGGAGGTTTAGCGACACAATAATGCATGCAAATAATCAGTATAAGCAGTCGAGCAAATCTCCTGCAAACTGAAAACATCAATGTCGAATTTATCCCAACACTGACTAAGGTTCAAGCCATTATCATAGACGTGAGTTGGGAGTGCACTTCCCTTGGTTACAACTTATGTTCTTCCTGATAATCACATGAGCATCTCTCACTGTTAATCATCTTGTAAAAGCTTATTTAACCGAATACATTCTGCAGCACCACATCACCTAGTAATATGACACATAGGTTTAACTAATTTCAATAACGTATAACCACTATATCTTAATTAAATCGTATTCCGCCTTATGATAAACTGCATACTTGCAACTAACTTGTATACCCAATCAGCCGGCAAGTATAGATATAAATAAATAGTCTGCTGCAGATCAGAACATTGAGTCTAAAGCATTTCTCTTACGAATACACTCATGTTTAACGACCTGTTCTTAGCCATCTGTCCAAAACTCATATAATTATCACTCATGTATTGAAATTTTGTTTTAATAACCATTCATGTGTATTAGTAGTATTAATAAATTCTATCACGGTCAAGTAAAAATGAGGTTGAGAAAATCTCCCCGTAACTAAATAAACCGTATCAAGCTAACTGGAACACTAGTTGGAATTCTTCTCCACGGTATACTTTTGTTCCTTCAGTTAGCCTACGAATACAGATGCATTTGAAATTCAACTCATATGGACAACTTACCGGCATAATCGTTATTTGATTTCATAAGTTAGACTAAAAGTAGTACTAATATTAACATTTCTACAGTATTCATTATTTTAATATTTCTAAACACAAAATACTTCCCACTTATACGTTAAGTTATTAACCAACGGCTATTAACACGCATCGTTTTATTAGTATTATCATTATTAATATTGTAATCCCATTTTTTATAGCTCAAATAATCACTAAAATTTTCATTTTAAGAGTGTTAAGCATGAAGGCAAATATTTTAAAATTATTACATGTATTCCCCGACCAGATGCTGCCTCCTTCTTTTTGATTTGTCTTTCAGCCTGTCATCACCCGGAGGATTCTTACTAGTCTTGACAACCTTCGGCACACTACAGTCCCATCCAATTTGGTATCGAGCCAACACCACGTTGATTCTGGTGGGAGAGTAGTGTAGTGGTATTGGACCATAATCACACAATCCTCAAAGCTGAATACGAGATTACTCGGAAAATAGATATTCAATATTTAACGCGAAGAAATACCTAACGATGGAGAAGGCGCGAATAATGAATTGAACGAATTAGAATTGATCGAATGGCGTGGTTCGGCCATGTAGGCGTGGTCTTTGCTGAATGTTACCTTATATCTTCTATTCATATTAAATACATTATTCTTTCTCTAGCTTAACTTTGTTCTACATCATGTATTGCTAATTGATACGATACAGTGAGTTGGTGTAGTCGATGGTGTGACTTCCACGTAAGATCTTATAGATTAGACAGTCATATCATGACAAATCTACAAATTTAGGATTAGGTCTATTATTAGAGCAGTACTAATATCATAGTAGACCATAATTCTACATTGGTGAGCCCAACTAAAGAAATGCAACCTATTATTGTTAATCCTTATATCCACCTTAACCTCAATCGGTTTTTATTTTTGTAAACCCAGTATTCTAATAGTCCTTTGATTAATGGTCACATATATTATCGTAATGTTAGATCTATTAGTTCACATAACTTACTAGCCCAATCGATAATAAAAGTTGATCATCTATATCAACTTATTAGCTTTGATGGTTCGTTAACAAGCTTTAATAGCATTTACATGCTTCAGCGACATAGACTTGTTTAAACATCAAGCTCTAGCAAATATGACCTGTAAATAGCATAAATATACATTGACTAACAATGCAATCAAGGACTAAATAGTTATCTGGATCTAATTCTCAGTGTTCCTTCACTTAACACCTCATCCTGTTTTAAACTGCACTATCCTGTAATATCTTTTCTTCCGATCACTGCCTGCCTAATTTCATATTCTCGAGTTCCATTGCCAAACAACAAGGATGACACTTCTCCAAAAAAATATGGTGAGTTTCAGCCATAAGTTTCCTGCAATCATAAGTTCATTTTAGATGGCTCGTTCAATGGCGACCACACAATGATCTGAATTCATTCCGTTGATCTGATCTGAGCGAGTGGCAAAACCGTCAACAGCATTAAGCACCCCGGAATTAATTGCCATACTGCATGTTTTATTCTGGATACTTTTGGATCATTACTACTCCTCACGAATTGTGTTATATATGTCGTTCATTGAATAATCTAATTTTCAAAAATAACATAGGCGAGTTCAGCCATTTCACTTAATGATTTTTTGTACTTAACATGTATATGTTTCCTAGCTGCTTTTGTCATATATTTGTAAGTGTCTTTAGGCTAAATGCAGTAACTTCTTATGGAATGTTTATAACGCATCATATTCCTGCCTGAAGTTTCACAAGCAGTCTTAACTTTAAAATTGTTTTTCTGGTCATGTTCATTATTTTTATTTTTTCATATACGTCAACAACCTGCATGTTAACCTGGCCCATACATATGTTACACTATATCTCCATGTCTTCTAAATTTAGAAATCATCTAGATCGCCTTTAACATTTATTAATGAACCCATCATAGTCGTTGTTGCTAATCGTATTTTGATTAATGGATTGGTTTATCATATTAGCAGCCTAAAATACGGACATAGTTTAGATAATAAGATTCCTAATTTAGGTACTGTCAACTGCACTAGTAAAATAACTAAATCCCTAGGTAGCTGTTGGCTAAACAAACGTTTAAAATCAAAACTCCGTAGCCTACTAGAATTAACACTAAACGAATCTTTCTGAATTAAAATTTATAATTAAATTAGGCGTCTCGGATTCTTTAACGTTACAAATTTCTGATGATTTCGAATCACCTAAAGCAACAATACCTATTTTTCCACTGACTAATCCTCATCAACACTATGACTAGCTAAACATAATAGTTTCAGAATATCGTCATAAAGCATTGTCATGACTTGATAATCACGTAATATGATTGATAAAATTAATGAAACTATTAACAAAATCGGTCAGCAAATTGACATATAATTATCACTAGTGTCGTTTTCTTTTATCTTCATTCACTACAGATGATTACAGTATGTTTCTCTATCAGATGCTCACTCAGTAAATATCTCGAAACCTTGTCAGTCTAATTGGAGGTTTAGCGACACAATAATGCATGCAAATAATCAGTATAAGCAGTCGAGCAAATCTCCTGCAAACTGAAAACATCAATGTCGAATTTACCCCAACACTGACTAAGGTTCAAGCCGTTATGATAGACAGGAGTGGGGAGTGTACTCCCCTTGGTTACAACTTATGTTCTTCCTGATAATCACATGAGCATCTCTCACTGTTAATCATCTTGTAAAAGCTTATTTAACCGAATACATTCTGCAGCACCACATCACCTAGTAATATGACACATAGGTTTAACTAATTTCAATAACGTATAACCACTATATCTTAATTAAATCGTATTCCGCCTTATGATAAACTGCATACTTGCAACTAACTTGTATACCCAATCAGCCGGCAAGTATAGATATAAATAAATAGTCTGCCGCAGATCAGAACATTGAGTCTAAAGCATTTCTCTTACGAATACACTCATGTTTAACGACCTGTTCTTAGCCATGTGTCCAAAACTCATATAATTATCACTCATGTATTGAAATTTTGTTTTAATAACCATTCATGTGTATTAGTAGTATTAATAAATTCTATCACGGTCAAGTAAAATGAGGTTGAGAAAATCTCCCCGTAACTAAATAAACCGTATCAAGCTAACTGGAACACTAGTTGGAATTCTTCTCCACGGTATACTTTTGTTCCTTCAGTTAGCCTACGAATACAGATGCATTTGAAATTCAACTCATATGGACAACTTACCGGCATAATCGTTATTTGATTTCATAAGTAGTACTAATATTAACATTTCTACAGTATTCATTATTTTAATATTTCTAAACACAAAATACTTCCCACTTATACGTTAAGTTATTAACCAACGGCTATTAACACGCATCGTTTTATTAGTATTATCATTATTAATATTGTAATCCCATTTTTTATAGCTCAAATAATCACTAAAATTTTCATTTTAAGAGTGTTAAGCATGAAGGCAAATATTTTAAAATTATTACATGTATTCCCCGACCAGATGCTGCCTCCTTCTTTTTGATTTGTCTTTCAGCCTGTCATCACCCGGAGGATTCTTACTAGTCTTGACAACCTTCGGCACACTACAGTCCCATCCAATTTGGTATCGAGCCAACACCACGTTGATTCTGGTGGGAGAGTAGTGTAGTGGGATTGGACCATAACCACACAATCCTCAAAGCTGAATACGAGATTACTCGGAAAATAGATATTCAATATTTAACGCG
>CALYCG020000024.1:5000-134426 GCA_944470205.2 Schistosoma margrebowiei | reverse complement strand
TTACCGGGCATGGATCTGACAGTAACTCAAGAAGAGCTACAGATGGAGTAGATATTCCACGAACCCAAGTAAATTATCTTGAATGAATTGAAGATAATCAGTAAGATACTCTAAAATATCTACATTTTGCAACACACTATTCACTTTAATCAGTAATCCGTATATTATGACCTTGTAAGCTATTAATATATAACTTAATAATGCCACCAATTAGAGAACAGTGACTTATCGACCAGGGCTGAACTAATCACAGATTGTACAATGAGTTTCATGGATGATGGGATTTGAACCCATTACATGGACATGACTGTATCATTGAGTTGATCACGTATGACTGATACTGTTTCGCCTGAATTACTGCTTGTCAAGAATTTATGGGAGCTGTTGGTGAAGATTAGTAGCTCAGGTAAATGATTTTGATGAAGTTTTGTTCTCTAAGCTGGATTGTTTGGTCGTGGATCATTCATCGTTCTTCTGAATGACATCATCAGCACAAACTTCAGGCAAAATACCTCCTACGATGAAAGTTCCACGGTCAAACCATCCGGCTCAGAAAACAAAATTCCATTAAAATTCATGGAGGCTCTCACTGGCGTATTCATTCATTCTGTAGTCATTTTTCAGCTTTGTAGGCAATTAAAGATTTAGTTCATTCTAATGGATGGTTCAGCAGACGTGTGCGTGAATTGTCGATAAAATCCAACTGGCTTTGTTGAAAACGCCGATGCTATTACTTGAATAGCAACTGCAATTGATCGGAAGAGACAGTCATTTTTTGTTTATACATGGATCAGCAAGGTAATAAAAAAATACTGTATGATTAATAAACGATCAATGTCTTTCAAGGATAACGATGACAATTCTGTATGTTGATTGTTGGAAATAACTATACTGATTTTCATCGATGTGCTGGATGAATTTAACTCCTTATTTTAGAGATTGAGGATGCAGAATTTTTTTCACGTAGTCTC
Organism: Schistosoma margrebowiei; assembly: GCA_944470205.2. NCBI lineage: Eukaryota > Metazoa > Platyhelminthes > Trematoda > Strigeidida > Schistosomatidae > Schistosoma > Schistosoma margrebowiei. The sequence continues at coordinate 133,455 of CALYCG020000024.1, read as the reverse complement.
CAATTGCTTCAACTTGTAGCTTATTAGTATACAGCATAATGACATCGCTAATTAGGTCATATATATTTACAAAGAAAGCGAGAGGGGATGTGACTAGCAGGAGAATTTAGTACCTGAGTTTCGCCCTAATTTAAACTTGTCAGTTGAATGATATTAATATTAATATTGAAACTTGAACTGGGTATGTTTCACTGAAAACACCTTACATATTGTGCATCAAGTTGATGACTCCTTTTAGCTATTGATCAATTCAACTGGTATGATAATTATTATCATTTACTGACATTTTCCAACGTTCATGAGTCATGTGTTCTGAATGCCATCGCTAATTACCGTTGGATGCCAGCTCAGCAGTATAAAGGTTAAGCGTTTGCGCACGTGACCAAGGCGATGGAAACAAACAAATAATCTCATCAAATTAGAAACTAAAAGCTAAAATAAAATAAAACAACATTTTAACCAATCAGAAGTTAATAAATTAAGTACAGTTAAATGGACATATTCCTTTAAGCATGTATCTATGTGCGTGTGTATGTATGTATGCATGAGTGTGTATCTATGTTCGTTTGCATGTGTGCAGTATGTGCCTGTGTATGTATGTATGTGTGTGTATGTATTGTAGGTGGTAGGTAGGAATTTAAGTATCTGATGTATACATAACATTGTCCTGTTTACTAATATTTGAACTCACAATTATCATCATATTTATTTAACTCTGATTTATTCATTCAATATCCTGATTGTTACTATGGTATATGAATCAATTCTGTTGTGTCATAGCTACAATCATTATCATTATCTCATAATGATTACGTAACTCATAGTTGATAATATATATACCTGTACAACAAACAACAAAATCTCAGACACAGACACACACACACAAATACATAACAAACAGATTTCAAAAGTTTCACAGATTGAAATCATGAGTCAGTTGAAGCTAGACCACCATTGAAAACCTGGAAGCACTGGACGGCCGTTTCGTCCTAGTATGGGACTCCTCAGCAGTGCGCATCCACGACCCCGCACCACCCGGGGCTCGAACCCAGGACCTACTGGCTTCGCGCGCGAGCACTTAACCATTAGACCACTGAGCCGGCATCCAACGGTGTTAATGTCTAACTTCAACCAATCCACGAAGTTGCGCTACCGTACACCATTGTCCTCAGTGAGTTCCATACTAGGACGAAACGGCCGTCCAGTGCTTCCAGGTTTTCAATGGTGGTCTAGCTTCAACTGACTCATGATTTCAATCTGTGAAATTTCTAAAATCTCCACAAAACCCATTCAGATTTCAAAAGTGTTTCAATGTTGACTGTATACTTTCTTAATAATGAATTCATATATTTCCATAGTAAAAATATAAAAGTTTCTATCATTCACATGTTTCAACATAGAAGACCTTTATCTGGAACGCATAATGATTGAATTATTAAACAAGGAAATAATATATGTATATACATGTATAATGTGTGGCAAGCCCATTTGACCACTGTATCATTTGTCTAATCATTGTAATTCAGACACTTAATTCATCATGTTAATTTCTGTGTGCATTTCATACTATTAATTCACTATGTTAATTTCAGTGTGTATGATCGAATGCAGGTCTGTACATTAACCCTTACACTATCCTCCTATTTGTTGCAATGTGCAGATAATCGATAATTTATCCACACCCGATTAACTCTCAAAACTATATATATGGATTTTTAACACACACACACACACACACAAACAGACTCACTCACTTTGTTTCATCGTGTGCTTACTTGCTGTACGCTTGCGGATTCATATTAATCATTAACAATAAATTATCTATACAACTGATGTTCTGGCTTCTCAATAATCTCGAGTAAATCCGTAATTCTACTAGGAGATTAAGCCTACCTTAAATACTCAGTTTACGGGGATATAATTTATTGGAGTCAGATATTGAGGACATTAGCCTCAACGAATGTATGGAATGAAATGATAATCATAACATCAATTATTGGATTAGTTAATTTTAGGCATTAGATGTCGACCAGCTCACTGGTCTATAGGTTACAAGCATTCGAGTGTGAGACCACCATCACTGGACTAACTACTTCTATGAATTCGATGTTCATCTTGACATAGTAATGATGTATGGCAACTTGGACCGATTCATATATATACTTTTGGTCCAACGTTGTATCTGACTGACTGACTGAACTGAACTGTTCAATTCATCACCGTAACTGATATTTTGAAAAATCGATAGTTTTCTACTAGCTGACGACGGATTGGTGATTGGTTGACTTTAGTTGTTGAGATCCTTCAATGAAAATATGTTTGTCTATTTTGAAACTTCTTTATACCAAACTATTACTGTATTCAATCAACAAGTTTTGAATCAAATGATACATTTAGTAAATACTTTGCAAGTTTATCATGATATTAAGATAAGACTATAATTTATGGATGAATCAATCAGATTTAAGATAACGGGTCTTGGATTTATGCGCGAAATTCATTCATCCATTTGACTAAATAGCGTTTTACCATTATAGTTTATGTCAGTTCGTAATTAACCGAACCCATCCCTTGAATCTGATTCTTAACCTTAAACAATCAACTGTGAATCATAATCTTTGTTTCTTCACACAGGTTCCTTATGCTCAGTTAGCTTTAATAATTAAATGGACATTCTGAAAGTTCATTCTAGGGTCACTCAAAGGTCAACTTTAAATTATAGTCTCATTAATAATAGAATATTGCCTATTGCCTATTAATCTATCGAAGAAATAAGTAGTATTGTCATGTAATTTGAAATTTCTAAAATAAATTCATTATTTCTTTTAGTTAATTGTCCCTTTTAACTAATGGTAAATATTCTATTCAGATTAGCCTTACTATTCAAAATCAAAGTGCTTTCCAGATATATCAGAATTCCTCTTCCTTTCAGTGAAAAAATTTCTGTTCTTTTTGGTGTATTCCCATTTTCTGAATCCTACAGATTTAGTTGTATAACTATTCATATAATTACTTATGTGGTGTATGCTACTGATGTTGGCAGATATAAGTAGTATGTACATCAATCGAAAGTGAAATACCTAGTGGCAGAAGGCTAATAATGTTCGAAAAGAAGAGAGTTTGGACAGAGAATGTATGGTGTAAAGATAATGGTGATGATGCTTTGGAAGATGATGATGATGATGCGCACTGATGAGGAATCCCACATTAGAACGAATCTGCCATCCAATGCTTCGACGTTTTCCATGGTGGTCTAGCTTCAACTGACTCATCATCTCAACTATTGAAATTACTATATTATGTACAAAAACCCTTCTGCTAGATGTAATAGATTATCTATAGTTTGATAAATGAATTGCTATGAATACAGTTTAGTAGATTTATGCTGACTCCACATCTGAAGCAAGTTTCTTCTTCGGTTCTGATGGCCATTAAGATAATAATATGTCACTATTCCTCGTATACAATCATCGACTTAAATCACGTTGTTGAATAAGTGCGTTAAATTGGTCAAATACGAGAATGGATTTCGAAAACTCAGTAACGTTTAATGGTCGATGGTTTGCATAATTTGCCTTTCAATCACCTTACGAGATAAATTAAATTCTACTTTGATTCTAACTAACAAATGTCAGTATGACATAAAACTAATCACAACAGCTGACATAGGAATTTAAACTCGCTTTCTTCGTGTCACAGTTCTACTGTCGTGACGTTTTGACTGATATCAAAATGATGAGAGAATAGGTCTTGGATTATAGCGCGAAATTCATTCATCCATTTGGCTAAATAGAGTTTGTGGCATTGTAGCTCATGTCATTTCGTGATGAAAACCCCCTTCATCTAATTCCTACCCTTAATGATCAACTGTAAATCATAATCTTTGTTCTTCACACTGGTTTATAACCCTCATTTAGTCCTAATTATAAAGTGAACATTGTGAAAGTGACTTTAATGTCACTCAAAAGTGGTCTATAAATTATCGTGTCTTATTCACTACCATTAAACATTCTTTCAAACATGTTACATGCTAATGTATAGTTCTCGTTATACATTAGATTTGAAGCTGTAGTCGTTACTGAATGCATGTTTCTTATTCCACTGATTGACAGTATGCAATAAAGAACATATTTATGCCTAAATAGAAATCTCTAATGAAAATCACATTCATTTAAGTAGTATTGACATATAAATGAACAAGAAATTTGATTTAAAATTCCGAATACCACTACAATCTTTAGAAAACCCTCCTTCTGATTATATTAGCTAATTAAACTAGAGGCTGGACAAGTATTTTGAAGACCCATTGTGATATACAGTTATCCTTTATTACATCTTCAATACTCGCTGCTTACAATTCTCATACTAAGACAATACCGTGGTCCAACGATTTTTGATTTTCAATGGGCAGCAATTGAAAATGAGTCCAGAATGATAATCTACTTCGTCGGAGAATATCTATTGAGGAAAAGATAGAAAACAAAAAAAAGAGAGAAAAATAATGAAAACTGTTATGACATTGACGTCTGACTTTTCTATCACACGAATTATCTACCAATCCGAATACGACTTATACGAATCTTCACACAAGACCAACCAATGACGTTCAACTAGTGTGGGCAGTCTGGCGCCTTATTGGTCCTAGGTCCTTCTAGCCCGTTTATGTGAGTCCAAAACACAATACCAGCTTCCGCAACATGAATCGAATCGTTTATTTCAGACATACTCGGTTTATATATCAATCAGACAGACCGCAACGTACCATAAAATAGAAAATAACATGTGTACACAAATATACCCAAAAGTGGCTGTGAACGAAGGGGACAGTAATTAATAGACTGAGTATAGCTTAAGAACCGTAAGTCGTACAATAATATAGTATAGGTCAAAATAAAGCTTATAACAAGGGGAATATAAATATACATAATCTAATGATTGAATAGTTATACAATAAGAATATTTATAGAATATTAGTCCATTAATAGTCCTCGGAAGTTACCTGTAATTTAATCTTCATCGGGATATAACACCCCATTGTTTAGCTTATCTCTAAGAGAAACTAATTTGGATCAATTATCTTCGTATAACGTGTAGATATTAATTTTCTTATCGATAATGAAAATAAAGAAAAAAAAGAGAAAAAATAGAGAAAAATCAATTAATATGATCAATGATGTTTTTCAAGAAATATTTAATAAAGAGAAACAAGAAGGTAGTGTTTGTTCGAATGTTTCTATGGATGAGAGATTTAGTAGTTGGGTGGTTGTGTGGTATTGGTTTGAGTCGTGAAGTGATAGATGAACACTGGAATGTAGATCTATCTAGTTGATGAGCCTCAAACAGGACGAAACCAGTGTCCTGGATTTCATTACTAGTCACTTACTATCTATGTACAGAATGGTTATGAATTAAGGTGATATCCATGCAATCCGTATAGGATGCACATATGTTAATAAGAGATTGATAAATTGCAGCCCTTAACCACAACGAGAAGATTGAAGTAAAATATTGCCAAGTGAATTTAAACAAATTCCTCTTGCACAAGCATGTGGCTTTCAGAACACAGGAGCTAAGTGGATAACACAAACGATACAAGGTTCGAATCCCATAGTGAACATCAATTCGGAGATGATGTTATACCCAACTAACGAGTTGCAAATAGGATGAAACACGTGTCAAACTGGATTCCTCTACTAGCAACTATCCATCTCTGCCTATATAAGCATTTAGCTTGTAAAGAAGAATAAACTGTAGTGACTTTGTCTCATTTGAGAAGTTTTAGAATTGTCCGGTTGAAAAGAATGTAAAATAATACGGAGCGAATAATGGAAATGTAACACATCAACTCATCTAAAGTTCTCTTAGTTAATCAAACGATGTTTGTCTTACCTTAATTCAAATTTATACAGAATAATTGAGCAGTATCCAATGATGTGTTTACCCAATCTTTAGCGTAGAGTAAATACGACTAAAGGTTTGAGCAACTAGATATCAAGAGGATTACAGTGAAATATTATGTCGTTAGAAGTAGTCATTCTTAAATCTATATGACGTTTGAATATCTAGGTGGTTACGTCATTGACTATAATGCTGGATGACTCTGGTCCGAATCATCAAAGGAACATCAATACCCTAAATATTATAGATATATCTTACTGAGGAGTGTTAAATAACATGAAATACAATTTCATAGTTTACGGAGCAAGTGTTCATCGTATACTCCATACTTTCAACATTCCAGTTTGTTATATAATTTACTCTCATGAAGTGAATTAGTCAATGTTAACAATTCCGAATTTCCTATGCGAACAGATTAGGTCAAATGAAATCCATTTAATTGACTTAATGACTATTAGAACACGTATGATTGAGGAAGTTCGATTCGTTCAATTAAATATGGAATGATTATGAGTTACTGTTGATTATTATTATTATTATACAGTTTGATACAACCCTTAGAATCATCATACACTTCACTTATACAGTTTAATATTAGGTAATTAATTCATGTTTATTAGGTAATAATGGTAGTATTATGAATAATAAGTACAAGTTCGGGTAACTGTGGACGAATGAACGTAGCCAGACATTCCACTCCCAATAGCGGCTACATACTACTTATATCTACAAGCGTAAGTATCGTACACCATACAACTAGTGTTTCTGTACTATTGTAAACAAAAGGTGGATGTGCACTGTTGAGGAGCCTCATAGTAGGACGAAACGGCCATCCAGCACTTCCATGTTTTCCATGTTGGTGTAGCTTCAATTGACTCATGATCTCAACTATTAAAACGGTTTCTTATCAAAGCATTTTTTTAAAGCATTTTTCTGGTGTCAGACGAATTCAAGGAATGGTCTTGTCATCATAACACAAAATTGGATATTAATATATAATTTAGTGTGTCTATTTCTCCTATCGGTCAATAATCAATTGTTTATGTTAATAGAAAGGATGACTTCGACATAGGATCATGTTATAGTATTTGATGTTTCCTGTAACACTCAAACCCAGTACCGTTCGCAGGTATATTCATCCGATGAGTCCCAAACAGGATGAAACTTGTTTCTCGAACTTTACTGCTAGCCACTTTTCATCTTTGCTTATTCATCTTGTTTGTTCTCACTGACTGGTTTAATATTTTCTCATAACATCGTTTTAGCGTCCTGATGGGACAGTAAGCACAGGTAATTGCTAATCCAGTCTTCCATTACGAACAAGGGAACATGTATATTGTTATCAAGTAGTCACCTTATATGAGTATAAATGTACTGTGAAAATTGTTTGTCGACAATTGATAATGAAGTATTAGTATTGTTTTTATTCTTTGAATAACTGAGTGGAATATGGATCATAACTGAATCAGTAGGTTGGATACAATAACACTTTTGAACTGAAACCAATTATATGTTATCAACTAATAACATTCCAGTTTGTGTGAAGAGAATTTTCATAGATTCGAATAACTCACCGACTGTATTCATGAATGATTAATTCCACATCAGGGTAGATACTAATAAAGACTAGAAAGCGTTAGATGAACATAACAATATAATATAGGGTTGTTTAAGAATAGCTGATCGTATTCCCTCCATGATACCTTAATATTCTATTTGTTTGACGAATAAAAATTTATTAATATAGGGTTGTGGAGATTATTAAGTCTTTGATTGGGATCCTGAATCGATTGATGTTTGACCACCAATGCTAGCCGTTTCGTCATATGGTGGAAATCCTCACTATTGTTCAGGGTTTGATCACAAGATCTACGGTGTCTTTCGTATTTATCATTCCTACTAATTTCATTAATTTATTCTGTATCTATATTGTTGCCATAACAACAACATAGAAAAGGAAATTCTTTTTCATTTTTACATTATTTTCTAATTAAAAACCTACCCTGGTAATATTGACTTATTATCCAGAGTGATTAGTTTTCAAATTGTATTCACATTATTATTCTTATTATTATCATTATTATTATTATTACTCTTATCATTAGCCTTATCTCCTTTTACCCCGTGTCCTGTCTAGTTGACCTTTTATTTTTATATATAAATGCTCTTAACAAGTATATGTGTGACCAGATTGTTCGAAATGTATTGCGCAAATATATCACATAGTTCTGATAATCTTCGTCTTCTAGCATCATTATCGAAATTTATCAAAGGGACTAATTGTTTTAAAATCAATTCATCATCCTCTCTTTTAAATTTAGTTCACATGCTAGTAATATTGATTCGATTCCCATCCTCACCCTCATTCTCACCCCTTTCTTTCTTTTTGCTTTAATACCATGTTCATCTATACCTGTTTGAGAACATTGTTGCTTAGTGATTGAATATGAATAAATTTTAGATATAAAAAAGTGTTTAAGTACTGACATCTTGACAACTTCTCAATCTTCAGAAATCAGGTTCTCTTGAACTTTAAACTGAAAATCAATAAGTGAGTAGTATGGAAGTAGCTTGCTTAGGAAGATAAGTTCATATTTATACATAAATATATATACAATGGATAGGATTAGAGGTAAATATAATGTCTAAATTGATCTACAGAATATCTGAGAACCATACAGTGAATGCTTTATCAATCGTCACTTTCTATTGGTGATACATACTACTTATATCTGTCAACATCAGTAGTACACACAACTTAGTACTGTTTCAACTCATTTCTATTCATATTATTAATTTCAAACATCTGTCGTGATATTATATATTGTAACGATGTACATTTGTACCTGGAATAATATTGTTTTGATGAACTCATTAGCTGACCGGTACAATAAACAAGATGAAGATAGTTTCCATGACAAATCAAGGGATGAATGGGAAACCAGCAACACAGTTAACTGCTGTAAAGATAATGACAACTTAAGAGGTAATGTCGGTCATTCAGTCAATCATTCACTGAGTTAGCTACAACGAAGCACCAGACACATATATGAATGAGTCCAAGTTGCCATATGTCGTTAACACAGCAAGAGGAACACTGGATTCATAGAATCAGTTAATTCAGTGGTAGTAATATATAAACGAAATATTGCATATAAGGTGATGTCAGAATCTAGGGATATATATATTGAAATTCAATTAGCCTCATAGACGACACTATCTGTGTAATGAACAAAAGCACAAATGGGTCGCCCAAACTTTATTGACCCCGAATTACAGAATCTCCTCATAAAATCTAAAAACCATACAGTGAATATTTCATAGGCAATGTGTCAATCAATTGTCTCATACTCCATTGTTCCTTCGTTTCCACACTAATCACTTTCTATTCTCGTACTCTTCTCTTTGAATTTGTTTTAACCTTCTACGTTCAGACATTCCACTTTCGATTGATGATTTATACTATTTATATCTATCGATATCAGTATCACACACCATAGTATTATCAGAGTAGACGAATTCCGTAGAATATGAAGGGGTAGTAAAATCAGTTTGTTAGACGTATCAATATATTGTCTATTAGCGTTAAAGTATTTCAAAACTATACACAAATATCAACGATTCATCAAAGATCTTTATAGTTAGACTATCATTGAAAATCTGAGATTCATCAATAATGCCCATCGACGATCCTGCACGTGGGATTGGAAGCCAGGATCTTCGAATTCGTGTGCGATCACTTAACTTATAAACAACTAAACCGGTCAGAATCCAACGATGTTAACGTGTAACTACAATCAATCCATGGAATTGCGCTACTGTCCACCAACTACAGAAAATTAATACCACCCAGTGTAAAAAAATTGTCAATGAGAAAAATAATCTACTTATTCTTAATACTCTTAATTGTGGACGTTTTACTACTTACAAGTTGTTAGTAGTTCATTCATTGTAATCAAAGATGATTCCCGTAAATCCAAGCATCTGAATAGAGTTCAATATGAAGTGAGTTTGATTCGACTTCAAACTAGGAAAAATCCAATGAATTCAACATCAACTTTCATCTGATACCAAGTAATTCCATTAATGTTCGTCATCAATAATAAAGTTACACAGTTGAAGTAGAACTGAAATCAGTGATCTGTCTAGTGAAATCTATTCGTTAACAGTTGAATTGTTAGGATGGTGTTTTCCATGGTGGTCTAGCTAAAATTGATCCATGAAATCAACTGTTAAAAATTACTAGAGTGTGGTCAAAACCCCATTTGAACAATAATCATCATGAGTTCACTTGTGAATTGCTTCGTGAGGTATTTCCTGAAGTTCTAAGGAGAATCTGTGGTCAGTGTACTTCAACCGTGTATGTCGTTGAGGCAGTAACTCAGTGAAAACAATGGTGGATTGTTCATTCTAATTGATTTGTAAGTGTTTCGTAGCACTAAATGTTTGTTCCGCATCTAAATTATTTGGGAAATAGTTAACCATGTATAGGACCCACTCAAATCTATATTGTTTGTTCAGCTTTTAGATGATGAAGGATTTGTGTATCGTCCATCTAGTAATTCAATTTTTTCCGCAGTCTTCAGTTATGCACATGTGTTGTTCACGTTGAATAGGATAATGAGTCCATTCAATTCTTTTTTCTGTTAATGTAGTGTTTGCTGATCAGTTTGATAAGCATTTTCCGATGAAGTATTAGAGCGTGTCGTTGTTTTCAATGTCTTTGGTATTTCCCTAGCATTTTCGAATAAAATGATGATTCCACAACATGACTTCATAATTTCAAGTAGCATGGAATGAATATATTATTGTCACGTGACAAAAATATGAATCAAAATCATGATATTAATGAACTAAATCTATGTGCAAGAAGCGGTAGTTACCATGATTCGAATCCTTATTAAACCACAATGCCATGGATTCACACCTACTCCTTTCTCTCAATTTGAAAAGTCAGTAACAAGTCTTAACTAACAATGTCTTACGAAAGCAGACGTTATTTGCAAACAGACATATTAGGCCACATCAAATTATAAAATGGAAAATATACATGAATCAGTTGGAAGATGGTTATGATTGGAGTGAGCCGTAAAAAATAGACCAAAAAGGGATTACGGAATAATGAATCGGATAACAATATTGAGTGGGTTATTCGAAAGATCGTGTTGAATGAATTCATTCTCCATATGTATCTATATAATCTGAACACTTGATAAGCATACAATAGAGTGATAGTCGATGGACATTCGAGGAAATGAACTTCAGTTTTCACAATATCCGTTCTGTTATCATACAGACAATCAAATTAGGCATAGAAATTCACGATTTATTTTCATAACTAAAGAGAGCTGATGCCTATCCACGATTTAAATCCAAACGCCTGGGTATCAGGATAGTTAAAGTTGAATTACTCTTCTGCTGTTGTTTTGTTACTTGTATCTTCCTATTCTTATTTAGGAATGAAATCGATGGGTTCGAGTCCCGCAATGAACATCAACACTGGGATGCAGGTCCCAATTAGAACGAAACGCATGTCCTGGATTCCACTGCTAGCCACTATCCATTTTTGCTTGAGGAGAGATTACATTTTGTGTTTATCCTAACGCTTTATGATCCATTCGTTCATTACATGGATTGTCTGATAGAAGGAATATATTCTATAGTGTTAAACTCCTGCAAATATAGAATGCGCATAACAATGTTTGGGTACACATATAAAGGATTTGTTAACTCAGTTTCCATTAAAAATAGCATTGATATTTTGAAAAATAAAAGTACAACAGAATCTTTCAACTACTTATAACATTGTAATAAGTAGTCTAAAAGCATATATATAAAATAGTAAACAAAATACAAACAAACAAAATCCATTAATGAAATGACTTCAGAAAGACAGTAGAGAATCGAAACAGCCCACGGTTTTCTAAATAACGGTTTAAGCGAAAACCTACGAACGTTATTTGTTTTTTGCTCCCAAATTCCCTGGTACGGTCGAGAGTATACAGCCACTGCCAGAGAAATCCTACTGACTGTTTTCTCGTAGCATTACTGTTGTTTACAAAATTGAGAAGATGAAAAGCCAATGCCCGATGATTTAACTAGGTTGCTGGATACGAACGATCTACTAAAGTGAATTGGAAAACCCTGAATAGTACTGTATTCATCTGTATCTCAGTCAGCTAATTTCACATTATGAGTAGGATGTTGGTAGTTTTAGTGTGATGTGTGCTACTCAATCCCGACAGACATAAGTAGTATGCATCACTAATCGAAAGTGGAATGTTTGGAGACAGAGAATTGGGAAAATCGAAAATAAGAGGACGAGAATGGAACACATACTACTAATCCCTCATTCAAACTATTTACATCATTCATTGTTACTACCATTAAAACACAATTATCACATAATGTAACATCAATCGTTCACCTACTTACAAACCATATATCGTGATCTTTAATTACTATCCTATTGATATCTATGATTAGAAAAGTAAGTGTATGATGATTCTCAGAGATGTATCACGATATAACTCATAATCACTCCACTTTTAATGGAACGAATCAAACCTCCTCAATGTTACATCTTCCGAAGCGCCCAAAACACCCGATTGAGATACGCGCAAAACCGAAGTTACCAAAACAACGATTTGTCTACAATAGCGATTCTTCATTGAGTAATACACAAAATGTAGCTACAAACCTCAACTTGTGAGGTGTCTGGAGCGTTTAAACGCGTCGTTCAATTATGTCAATAAAAAGTCTTTTTATAACAGTAAAAATGAAGAATAATTACAACATACGATAGTACAAAAGACGGTTGTTAGCTGTGTTTAAATTTGATAGCAGTTTATGGACAATGGAAACCCGAATCAAGAGCGAAACATCATGGAAAATGTGTATAACCACCACAGTGATTAAGGTATAATGATGATAATGATAAATACAATGATAGGTACAATAAACGTTATAAGTATGTGCAAACAGGGATACTACCGTGGTAGTCAGACTGAAGCAGATTGTTTTCTTGGTGGGTTACCCTCTCAGAACCGATGACCTAATGGACTAATACATCAGGAGGTAGAAAAAAGTTGCGAGATGCAGTTTCGTGGTAGCAGACGGTCACCAATTGGTTCATACTTTATTTGTTCCTTCAGGACACTGGAGACCACATGCATCAATAATTTGGTATCAGGGTTTTCCAACTACCTTGAGTAGATCCTCCGTATCAAGCAACGTAGTTAAAGCAATGGAGTTCACTTTTCACCTTATCAATTTCGTAAACACACGGGTCTCGAATTCGGGACCAATGAACTCGATCACCAATGCCTAACCTCTACACCACTCAGATGGTCGACGTCCAACAGCGTTAATGTACAACTTCAATAGATCCATGATCTTGCACAAGCATACATCAGATATCTGAGCTGAACATCCGTCTCTAGCCGACACGGATATGATATTCAACTCTTCAAGATCTTTACTGAAATAATTAACTTTCATTCCTACCTTTGAAATCAGATGCTCTGTGAGGTCGATCTAAGGTTTCATCATCTACTGAAGGTATTGCTGTGGAGAGAATTTCCATAGATGGATAATTTTAATATCTAACGATCCGATACCCAATTAGTTTCAGGCTCCTGAAATCTTGTCTTATATACACATAATGATATCGTTATTTTAATCATCCAGGACCTCCTACCAATCGCTTCCTGTAAGGAAACCTAAATAATTCATTGAAAGGTCTTCAGAACCCAAAATATAATAAAAGATAGTTAACTCATCTAACGTTCTCCAGAAAAACAAAGTGAATGATTAGTTCTCTGTTATCTTGATTCAATCATTATCAATCTTGGTACCATTGCTATCATGGTTTTTAGAAGCTTAAAGAATATCAAGATCACTGTATGGTTCTATAACTATGATTAATCTTCTCGAAGTCCATTGCTTGAACCTATTCAGAAAGTGTATCAAGATATCTTTTGCTTGGAAGAATGATCTATTTTTCTTTCCATAAGTAATTAGTTCATATTTCTTGATGATGAAATGACTTGATAATTCGCAGCTTTGTTGACTAAAACTGTACAAATAATTGTATATTGATGTAGGAATGATGGAATTGACTCATTGTCAGCTGATAGAATTAGATCATTTATTTGACAGGACTCATTTTACTTTGGATAAGTAACAGCTTTTTTATTTCTTTTTATCGATTTGACTTCATGAATGTACATGCATATTGAAAACTTCCATGGCTTACATAGTCTACAGATGCTATTCATTCACATATTTTTGCATTATTCAAACTGATAATTCTTTTTGATAATGTGTACTACTAATGTCGGCAGATATAAGTAGTATGTATCATCAAGAGAAAGTGGAATATCTCGAAGTATGAGGTCGAGAAAATTTGATGAGAAGTCGATGAGAACACAGAGTGATTAATATAGAGACGAAGGAACAATGACGTCTGAGATGATTGATTAACATTTTGCAAATAAAGTATATATTATATATAGTTTTCGGTATTTGTGTAATTCTGTATACAGATACATTCGATTGTCACCAGTCGTGTAGTTGTTTACTACACAGATAGTGTTATATGCGAAACTAAATTAATTCGGACATGTGAGTTACTAGATTCTGACATCACCTCTTAAGTTGTCATTATCTTCACATAAACTGATCCATAAATTAGGTTTGAATATGAATTTGTTGACACATAATGTTGACATTTGACGAGAAGGACTGTTAACTGTGTAGCTGATTTCCGATTAATTCATCTGTTTGATATGGAAACTATCTTCATTTTCTTTATTGAATAAGTCAGCGAATCAGTTCATCAAAACAATATTACTTCTGGTATAACTGTACATCAGCTCAAGATATAACATCACCAATTTAGACTGCTATATTCATCTAGCGATTTCTAGTCTTTATTACTATCTAACCTGATGTGAAATTAATCATTCATGAATACAATCGATAAGTTAGTGAAATCTGAAATATTATCTTCAAACAAACTGTCATTTTTGATGTTGATGGTTGAGTCTAATCAATCCAGATGTATTGATACCATTATCATCTACAAACAAACCTCATTTAGTATAACTACGGTTCTTCATTGAATAATACAAAAAATTTAGTTACAAACTTCAACTTGTGAGGTGTCTGGGACGTTTAAACACGTCTTTCAAGTATGAAAATAAGAAGGCTTCCTGTAACAGTAACATAAAGAAAGATTGTAACATACGATATTACAAAGGACAGCTAATAGCTGTGTCTAAATTCGGTAAGAGTTTACGAACAACCGAAACCTAAATCAAGAGCAAAACCATGTGGAAACTATGGCGTCTAAACAAATGCACAAACTGTGGATAACCGCTACAGTGATTAAGGTACAGTGATGATAATGATAAGTATAATGATAAGTACAATGAACGTTAAAGACATATGTGAACATTTCAGAATATTACACTACAACTTACGTTACAACATAAGTGTCAAGATTGTTGGGAATACAACTGCTTACTCAATGTAATTAAGTAGTATAAAACACAATATACAAAAGAGTGGAAAGTGAGCGAGTAGAAACAAAGTAAGACAAATTTAACACTCAATAACAAATATTCAAATTGTGATTCAGTCTATCATAGTGATGAGCATTCATTCCGATTCCATAAATATAATAAAGGAATATGAATGTCAAGTAGTTGAATGTAGTTAGTAGATAACTGCGCAATTACGTTTCATGTTATTTAACACTCATCGGTAGGATATATCTACAATGTTTAGGGTATTGATGTTCCTTTAATGATTCGAATCAGGGTCATCAAGCTTTATAGTCCATGATGTAACCACCTAGATATTTACACGTCATGTAGACATAAGAAAGACTACATCCAAACACATAATATTTCATCTTAGTCTTCTTGATATCTAGTTGCTTAAACAATAGTCATAATCTTTGTTTCTTCACACAGGTTCCTGATCCTCAGTTAGCTTTAGTAATTAAGGGGACATTCTCAAGGTCATTTTGGAGCCACTCAAAGGTCATCCATAAATTATTGTCGCATTAATAATAGAACATTGCCTATTGCCTACTAATCTATCGGAGAAATAAGTAGTATTGTCATGTAATTTGAAATTTCTAAAAGAAATTCATTATGTGTATCTTTTTAATTGTCCCTTTTAATCTAATGGTAACTATTCTATTCAGTTTAGGTTCTCTATTCAAAACCTAAGAACTTTCTCTTCCTGTTAGTGAAAATATATCAGTTCCTTTTGGAATATTCCCATTTTTCTGAATCTTACAGCTTTAGATATATACAATTCATATAAATACTTATGTGGTGTATGCTACTAATGTCGACAGATATAAGTAATATTTATCATCAATCGAATGTGAAATGGCCGATCGTAGAAGGCTAAGAATGTTCAAAAAGAAGAAAGTTTGGACAGAGAATGAATGGTATAATGATGATGATGATGATGATGAGGCGCATTGTTGAGGAATCCCACATTAGAACGAAACGGCCATCTAATGTCTCGAGGTTTTTCATGGTGGTCTAGCTTAAACTGACTCATCATCTCAACTATTGAAATTACTATATTATGTACAAAAACCCTTCTGATATATCTAATAGATTATCTATAGTTTGATAAATGAATTGCTATGAACGCAGCTTAGTAGCGTTATGCTGACTCCACATCTGAAGAAAGTTTCTTCTTCGGTTCTGATGGCCATTAAGATATATATATGTCACTAATCCTCGTATACAATCATCGACTTAAATCACATTGTTGAATAAGTGCGTTAAATTGGTCAAATACGAGGATGGATTTCAAAAATTTAGTAACGTTTAATGGTAGATGGTTTGCATAATTTGCCTTTCAATCACCTCACGAGATAAATTAAATTCTACTTTGATTATGACTAACAAATGTCAGTATGGTATAAAACTAAACACAATAACTGACATAGGATTTTAAACTCGGTTTCTTCGTGACACAGTTCTACTGTTTTGACGTTTTGACTGATCTCAAAATGATGATAGAATAGATCTTGGAGTTGAGCGCAAAACTCATTCATCCATTTGGCTAAATAGAGTTTGTGGCATTGTAGTTCATGTCATTTCGTGATGAAAACCCCTTCATCTAATTCCTAACCTTACTCATCAACTGTAAATCATAATCTTTGTTTTTCACATTGGTTTATAACCCTCATTCTGAAGGTGACATTAACGTCGCTCAAATGTTTTCACACATTATAATCTCATCGTTTCGTATTCACTACCAGTAGTCATTCTTTCAATCACATTACATACTAACGTATAGTTCTCGTTATACATTAGATTGAAAGCTCTAATCATTAATGAATGTATGTTTCTTATTGCACTGATTGACAGTATGCAATAAAGAACATATTTATGCCTAAATAGAAATCTCCAAAGAAAATCACATTCATTTAAGTAGTATTGACATACGAATGAACAAGAAATTTGATTATAATTACTGAATACCACTACAATCTTTACAAAACCCTCCTACTGATTACATTAGCCAATCAAGTATATTGAAAACTCTTTGTGACATATAGTTATCCTTTATTACATCATGAATACTCACTGCTTACAAGTCTCATACTAAGACAAAACCGTAGTCTAATGATTTTTGATTTTCAATGATCAACTATTTAAAATGAGTCAAGGATGTCAACTGTAATTAATATTAAAGAAGAATGCGTCAACATGACCTCGCAGTCACGATTCAAACCCTCTGTCTGGTGCACGAAAACTTAACCTGTAGACCGCTTAACCGATCATCACCCTGCGGTGTATATGTCCAACTTTAAGCAATCCACGAAATTGCTCTACCGTCTAATAATTCTAGGTTTTCTATGGTCGACTAGCTTTAATTAACTCATCATTTCAACTATTAAATTACTCAAATTTCACAAATCTTTCCTCTTTCTGAATAGTTTCCAAAGGCGGATATATAACTTTTTCTAATGAAATAAATGAAGTTTTGTTACTTCAACTGAATCAACTTGAAAGTATGTATTGATCACAGCAACATTTCACTTCAATACTAGAACTGATCATCATGTTAGTTCTCTATCACTTTCACTCACATTAGGGAAGTCTATTCATTAATAATCATCATAATATATTCACAGATATCACAAGTGAATTATGATTTCTGGTTAGCGCTTTAATCTAAGCGAGTAAGTTTTCTACGGGGTGTGGTCGCTAATCTCATGCCCAACACTCCTCCAATACCTATGCATAGGAGAGTCTGTAACTGTAGAAGAGCTACAGATGGAGTTAGATGTCATAATGCATAGATTAATAGATATAATTAGATATTCCTATGTTTCGTCACTCATGATAATTTACTTCTTCAGAGAGTGTGTGTTAAAGAAAAGAGGGAAACGAGAAAGAGAAAACGAGAGAAAAAGAACAGTACACCGAATCTTTCGAAGATCATTCTAAATGTATATGAAGGTTACAAATGTGAAAATCACCCGACCACATTGTTTCTCTTGTCTCTAAGAGAAACAAAATTGGATCAATTATCTTCGTATAACATGTAGATATTAATTTTCTTATTGATGATGAAAACAAAGAAAAAAAGAAGAAAATCAATCAATACGATCAATGACGTTTTTCTTCTGAATTTTTTTACAATTTTTGAATAGACTGAGAAATAAAAAAAGTGAAGGTATTGTTTATTTGAATGTTTCCATGGATTAAGATTAAGTAGTTGGGTAGGTGTATGGTATTGGATTGAGTTGTGAAGTGATAGATGAACACTGGAATGTACATTTGTCTAGTTGATGAGTCTTAAATAGGACGAAATCTGTATCTTGGATTTTATTACTAGTCACTTACTATCTTCGTATGGAATGCTTGAGAATTAAGGTGATGTCGAGACAATCCGTATAGGATGCACATATGTTAATAAGAGATTGATAAACTGCAGTCCTTAACAACAATGAGAAGATTGAAGTAAAAGAATATGTAGCCAATTTAAACTTACATGTACAAGCATGTGGCTTTCAGGACTCAGTAGCTAAGTGGATAACGCGAACGACACTAGGTTCGAGTTCCATAGTGAACATCAACTCTGGGATTCTGTTACACCTAACTGACGAGTCCCGAATAGAACGAAATGCACGTATTTTCATTCCACTACTAGCCACTATCCATCTTCTCTTGAGAAGAGATTACACTTTCTATTTATCCTATAACTGAGTGATTCATTCGTTCATTACATAGATTGTCTGTTTAAAGGAACATGTTCTGTAGTTTCAAACTCCTGTGAATAAAGATTGAGCGTAACAATGTTTGGGTACGCAAATAAAAGAGTTGTCAACTGAGTTTCCGTTAAAAATTATATTGATGTTTTGAGAAACTACAACAGGATATTTTAACTACTTATAATATTGTAATAAGTAGTCTAAAAACATCTACATAGAATAGTAAGCTAATTCGTAAACAAACTACAAATAAAGAAAATCTATTAATGAAATGACTACTGAAAGACAGCAGAGAATCTAATTAGCTCATTATTTTCTTGATAACGGTTTAAGAAAAAATCTACAAACAGTATTTATTTTTCCTCCCAAATTCCCTGGTACAGTCGAGAGTGGGTAATGTCGGCTATCCTAACTGAAATACTCTCACATGACCACATGCATACAACCACTGACAATGAAGTTTTACTCATTATCTTATCGTATCATTACTGTTGTTTGCGAAATTGAGAAGATGAAAATCAAATATCCGATACCTTAACCAGGTTGGTGGATACGGAGGATCATCTCAGGGAATTTGAAAAACCCTGATACCAAACCAATGATGCGTATGGGCTCCAGTATTCCCAGGGAAAAAATAACGTATGGACCAATTGTTGATCACAGGCTACCACGGACCCGCTTCTCGTCACCTTACTCTATGGCCTTATGGATTACTCCTTTAAGTCATAGGCTGTGAGGTGTAACACACTAAGAAAACCACCCGCTTCATTCTGTGTACCCGGGTAGTGCTCCAGTTAACACAAAAATCGATCAGTTTAAGTGGTACATATATTGAGTTATTTACTCACTCGCTCACTCGTTCACTCACTCGCACACTCAAGTACTCACTCACAGACACACTCACTCAGGCAATTACTTGCATACCCAATTACTCACTCATTCACTCAATTCACTCAATCACTTCATTGTGTGATATTCTATGTATTCGTTACCTAATAAGATCATTTTATTAAATAACAATCAACGAATATCACAATACATGACGTGTAATAATTCATTCAATTCTCCTACTCAATATTCAATTTCAATATTACTTATCGTATCATTGTTAAGTAGCTAAACCATGTATATTCATGTTCCTCTAATTATAAGCTTTATTTTGACCTACAGACTACTATTATAATACGATTAACCATTCTTGAGTTATGCCCTGTCGATTATGAATTACTCTGTCACATATTCCATAGCCACTTTGGTTAGATCTTGTAAAAACGTTGTTTTTCTATCAAGTGGTTTGTTCAGTTTGTTTATAAAACGAGTAGTATGTTGGAGTCCCAGAGTGGATATCAACACTGAGATGTAAGTATGTAAAGCTGACTGGTCCTAAATAAGACAAAACGCTCGTCGTGGTTTCCACTGCTTGACACTATCCATCTGTGTTTATAATGTCTGTGACCTAAGGCAATATTGATGCATTCCGCACAAGATGCACAATTACAGTTCTAAATAACAATGGGAAAACATCCTGAATGTAGACTAATGAGGGGTCCCATACTAGAACGAATCAGCCGTTTAGTACTTCTAGATTTTCAATGGTGATCCAGCTTACATTGACTCATGAATTAAACTATTAAACTTAACACAATCTCCACATGCTTCTACTCTGATATTCATATTATTGTGCTATGATTATGAATCTTATTTTGTTCAAATGAATTAGCTTTGTTTAGAGATGTTGAATAATCTAACAATATCCATAGACAAATAACTTGATGCCATTTTTTCACGACCTTTAGGAAATTTGGACTCACTGGATGGTCATTTCGTCTCAGTATAGGACTCCTCAGCAATGCGTATTCACGATCTCACTCGTCAGTATCAAATAATAAAACCCATAGGTTTCATGCGCGAGTGCTTAACCTCTAGACTACTGAACCGGATGGCAGTCAACTGTATTAACGTCCAATCCGCTAATCATTTTGTGTTATTCTTACAATCTGAATCAGATTACTTTGGTGTTGCAAAAATATCTTTGTGATGTTTGATTCGAGTTTATTTTATGTCTCAACATTTTAAATTAGCTTGAAACAAAGTTGAAAACGAAAAATTCATGAAGCGAATTTGCATTTTTACATTGAATTTGTCATATTTAATTTAAACTCCTAATGAATCATGTTGTGGTGTTTGCTACTGATGTCGACAGATATAAGTAGTCTGTTTCATCAATCGAAAGTAATAATGTCTTGCTGATTGTACTTATTTAGTGGTACCCTCAGCAGTGCTCATCCACGAGTCGTACCATTGAAATTACTAAAATATCCACAAAAGCCCTTCTGATATGAATCGATATATGCTCACTCGTTACTGGCTTCAAGTGGTATTTCTTGGAGATCTAGTAAGAAGCAGTGATCAGTGAAGTTCAACGCATCTGTTGTCACTCGCTGTAACCATCCACCTGAGCTAAAATTCTTCTCCACCATCTAGACTTTGACAGCTTTGGATGTTGGTTGGCTCAGAGGTCAAGTGGTTTAGCGCTCGCACATGGGACTGATATATCCTGGGTGAGACTTGAATTGTGTTGATGGAGTCTTGTCGGTGAGATAATGATACATAGAACGTGATTTCTTTTTTAAAATACTAATACTGATGAAGACGATTGAACACAATCTGATATCCGATAACCGTGAGAAGTATCAACCCGTCGAATGTAAGTGTATCGATATTAGTGATGACAGTTTCACAGATACACAAACTTGAGAATACTGTAAGATAACAACAACTACGACTATATGAAATAAGATGGTAAACATTTTCTGTGATTATTGATGGCTGGTGTCAAATATTCCCTGAGAGGTTGATAGACTACTTGCTATCTACTCATTATCTCATTAGAAATTAATCTATAATTGCAAAATGAGAATCTTATTCATTTTTCTGCTGTTTGCTTGTCGATGATTGTCAGTCATATGAATGCATCATTAGAAAGCGACATTCCTTTTTATACTCAAAGTAAATATCACTCTCAATACACAATAGAAAACATCAGATAACCTAATTATTATTATAAAATATTGAGAAGAACAACAAAAGTTTTCATCATTGACATTTCAACAAACAACAACTAAGGTCAACAGACAGAGATCGGCATATCACACGTTCAGATAATGTACACAATTATTTACACTAATGTTCAATTAAGAAAAATATTTCTTTTACAGAAACGCTGAGTAGATTAGAAGAACTGAAATAAATTTACTGATTTTCAGTAATATTCAAACACATAATCGTGATTGAATCGCCAAAGTACAGTCCTCAGTGTGAACGGTTTCACGAGTGCGAGAGAAGCAATTGTTGTGTCCACGTCAAACAAGTACTGTTCATCGAGGATAATATGTTACTGATGAACAGTCATATCATCTTGAGCTTCCGATGAAATACACTTTTTGTTGTCAATCACACTATGGTCTTGAGTAATTAATGGATGTAAAAGGTGGCTGTCCACTTGACCATATTGGAGAAGACAGGATTCAAACAAGTGAAACAACGAACAATTAGTGATACTCATTATGGAGCTGAAATCACGCATCAATATCTCTGTGATTATCTTTAATTAGCCATGTAAATTGACATGGGTTTGGAGAAATTCTCCAGAAATAATTATCGGGTTATATCAAGCTCATCTTCATTTGTGCTGTTAGTGCACATTATTGTAGCGAAATGGCATTATGAAATGTGATGAGGAATGAAAATGCAACAATACTATTCTGCTCAACGTTGGTGGTGAGATATACGGGACGTGGCTGTTGGACGAATTTCTGTTCAAGGGTTTTGAATATAGGAACACTACTGAGAAAACTATCAGAATTATGTAGGCTTCATTGGATCTAGTAATTTATGTGACTCGCTTTTTCAGTGGATACCTAATATACAACACAGAAGTCATTGAGATGCATCAATCATCCACATTGTAATAACATGAGACTATATTTAGTTTTGAAATTATTCACAAAAAGTATTTCATCATTATTTGTGAGTTGTGATTTTAATGAGATGGCCAGGTAAGATATTCTGGATTGCAGTCTACTGGGACAAATCGCGTTTTTCCGTTAAAGCAATTTAACTTAAATAAATCTGTTTTCCAATTTTGCGAAAAATTACTGTCTTAGTTGAAACTGCTCATGAATGTATTCGTGTAATTTTTGTGCACAAAACAACCATTCAGGATGCTGCAAAAACTCCTATAATTGGGCTGCGAGTGCGAAATCGTGGATGCACACTGCCGAGCAGTCTTATTCCAGAACGAAACTGTCATTTGTGTTTCCAGGTTTTTCATGGTGCTTTAACATTCATCGACTGGTGTTATTAGTCAAAACCTCTACAATCTGATCAACCATATACACAACCCTATATTCTAAAATGTTTGGATTGTATTTTAATTTGCTGGTTATTTTGTTACTTTTGTTAAACAATCCAGATCGTCCATTTGAATCAAGAAAACCGTATTGGAAGAGGACAATTTTCACCCTGCGAAAAATGTCGTAAATAAAATGTAAGGCCTCTTCAATCAACTCTCACATTAATGACTAAACATTCCCATACTTGAATTCTAATAAGTCGAAATGCAAATGTCGACTGACAATCACATCATTCGTAGGTGATATTAAGCATGTTTATGCTAGAAGCTGGCTCATGTAACTCTCCCTAATAACATTCGAAATGAAGCATCTTCCACAGACTGAAACAG
Source organism: Schistosoma margrebowiei (assembly GCA_944470205.2). Classification (NCBI taxonomy): domain Eukaryota; kingdom Metazoa; phylum Platyhelminthes; class Trematoda; order Strigeidida; family Schistosomatidae; genus Schistosoma; species Schistosoma margrebowiei. The sequence goes on along the minus strand of CALYCG020000024.1, from coordinate 109,555 downwards.
AGATCTGTTTACAGTGGCTTAAACAGATAAAAAGAACTTATCTTGATGAAATTCTCTTCAGTCCCCATAGTTATATTATCCAAATAGATCATTCAAACAGCGATCAGATTTACATCATAACGCTTCTATCAAAACTGTTAAGATGTGACATGTAATGATGTGACACATTGAATGAATTTGTCAGAATATTGGTGACAAATGAAGATGGATTAGATGGCGTAAGGGACAGTTATGTTATCCCAAATGAGAAGTCGTGCACAGTGTAAAATTATATGTACGAGGTACAAGTTGTTAAATGGTAATGATTGCTGGATAAACATCCCCTCAATTCTCTGCATCGGGTATTCCACATTTCCTTTTACAGAAAATGGAAAACGTTGAAGAGAATATATAATTCGAGTGGATTAACTACATGGAATTTAATGGGTTGTCTTTTGAAGAAAATTAGGAATGTGTACAACATTCTTAATTACAAATATGGGTGAGAATACAATTTTGTTGACTAGGTCAACTCGAACAACCTGTTCGTCTCAAAATATATTCGCTAGAAAAGGTTGCTATAACGCTCGGTTTCTCGTCCCCTACACGTATGGGACTTTCATTTACCTTAGACAAATATCTAGGCTAGACTCCCTCCCAGGGTGTATTCTACAGAACGTCAACACAATTCAGGTCAATAACACGTGATTAGCCTGACTGGAACGTAAATATATATTCACGTCAAAAAGCCGACACAATCCACCAACGTTGAACAATCAGTTACATGTAATACTAAGGACAGAGGAAATAATAACTTATCTAATACCTGTTAGACTCGTCCACACATCAAAAGCATTGTGAAGCTTCTATTATTTTGCTTGCATACATGTATTCTAATATACTGACGTCTCGTCCTACCAGGAGATATACACGGAGAAATATATGAATGAAGGATATGGTGAGTATCCGGTGAGGTAACAACTGCTAGGTCTCAGGAAGACATTGAACGTCTGTATACAATCATATTTTCAATGATCTCAAAATATTAACCAAGCATCTTGCTTACTACCTTCAGCACTCTTCGCAACGCAGTAAAGTCTTTATTTCACAAGACCGTAAATGGAAAATGTAGCACAGTAAGTAATAATAGGTTACATGCAAGAACTATCAAATTATACAGTCAAATTGAGTACTTACAACATATTCACTTGTAACACTATGTAAAATACACAAGAAAATACAAGGAGAGACTAACCATTAGGTTCTAATCTAGATCTCACTTATCCTGAACAGACTAGTTTTCTTCTCAGTATTAGGTACTGACCAACAGCATAGACTGTACAATGTATCACTGAAACAAATTTTGATGTCGATTCATTCATGAATTTACACAACGGTGTTTTGTTATACCAAACTGTGATGCTCGCGAATACAACATTTTGATTACTGTCAAAACCCTTCTAAAGTAGAACAATGCACCTCCACTGTACCAAGAGAACATCTATTTGCAAGCTCAAATGATATGAGGAAATGGTTCATTGAAATACTAAAATGGAAATCAGTCCTTCCCTAGCGTGTAAACAACTTTACTAGTATTCAGATACAATAATCACTGTCGTAACTATAAATCTGTGTCTGGTTCGAGAAGTCGTTCTCAATCTTCAAAAACTCACTTTTAACAGAATAAATTGTTTCTCTATTAATACAATCTTTGACGAACTCAATCTACATAACTGGACACAGCCAGTCATACTTCTACATCATGGATACCAAATTTAATATCTTTTTTAATCCGAATACCTTTTAACAGCCAATGGTATAACATGATGATCAAACAGAATGGATGTGACTGCGTTAAGAAGTTACAATTTCATATTAAACGATGATGAAATCGCCTTACAGAATTTCTATTTAGCTAAACTACTTTGAGTGAGATAATGAGGTGAGTATGAGCCGAACACGCGAGGTAAATGAGTGCATCGTAAAAATTGAACTTCGATTCCATGAGATAACGTTCTTTTATTCACCTGAGCCGTTTTAGATTCAATTCTCCATATGATCGGTTGATATGATGTTCTATGATCTTGAACGCGTTATCCGAGTTCTGTAACTGTGAAGAAATCTGTCAACAAAAGGATTGGAAGAACTTTAAAACGTGATTTTTGAGTGTGATTCATATCGATATGTAAGTAATCAGTCCGATTCTATTAGACATATACAGTATCATCATTATCATTACTCACAAACAATAAGTCTCAATCAGCCTCATCACGTTGTGATTGACAGTTTAAAAGGATTCGGTCGGATGGAAATACATTTTGTGGTGGAGGCACTATCCATATGTTTAGATCTTTTCGGTACATTAGACTAGAACTCCCGTTGAAATATTACGAAAGTCAAGTCAGTTACTTTGATGGTTCTTCTGATGGTAAGTCCATAATTTTCTTCAAATTAAAATTGTTATTGAGTTTTCTCGATCACAAATTAATCTCATGAATCAAAGTTGATTCAATTTCTTTAGTGAATCAGTCGCTTGCTCTTCGTAACATGCCGAACCTTTTCCTCAAATTGTCTGTGATGTGACGCCTTATAGCTGATTCAATTAAGTCCATGGAATGCCTTTAAATCTTCAGTCTAATTCGAATTCATTTATCCATTCAATGTGAAATCATCAATCAATTTGCATGCTTTCCTTATTAAAATTAAAGGTCAGATACTTAGGTATGAAAACAGAATGCACTACGGACGAATCTCAAATGAATTAAAAAGACATCTGAATGCTTGAGTTTGATGTTTTAAATGAAAGTGGGTTCTTATATTATTCAGTTGTAGATTGTGTTGTTTCCTTTTCTCACATTCATTTCGCTTAAATTGATATCTCATCGATCCGACACTTCTTTCTGAACTGAGTGAATCAAACTGAACAAATGTGTAGCAATGAGCCATGTTCTGAGTGAAGTCAGTTTGAACTTGTAAAGCCTACAAAATATCATATCATATTTGTTATCTTTAAATACTCTACTAGCACTTAATTGATCCATACTTCATTGAACTGTATCTCTGTAATCATATTCGTATGATTATGATCTCCGAATCCAGGCACTTTCTGAAAGAGCTGAATATTGAACAACCATGAACAGTCCGCAAGTACACAATGTTTTACTCGAACTTAAATACCTAGAACATCAAGTCTACATATATTCACTTCGGTCTGCTGTCCGAACCGATGAATAACTGACTCTCAGAAAATGATTATTTTCGGCTATTGTCAGATAGATATTAAATTACTCTTACTCAGTCAAAAAATCATTGGACAATTTGGGCGGACGTGAAGTAACTTTACCGAAGTCAGTTGATTGAAAAGTTCATTATACCATTGAAGCGACATTATTCCTTGAAACATCTCCATTTCATGTAGATGTAGGAATGAAATTGATAACTTGTGTGCAAAGGTATTCCGGGTTACAACGTACATTAAATAAAAGAGATGGATTTTCATTTCACAGATATTTCATTATCTATTTTCGTATTTTCAATAATTCAGAGGGATTATTCACTGTCAAATGATCTCATGAAGGAGAAGATAATGGTACACGTAAGTCAACACATATAAGACCTGCACACTTACACCTTCACGGATTGTAATCACTCAATATTCGTGAGATTCAAATCTCCTTAGAAACTGAAAATGTTGGAAGTTCTTACATTTTTGAAAAACGATGATTGATATGTATGTGAAATCCACTCACCATTTGAATACATTGAATTCGACTTGAAGATCAGTTAACATGAACTGGTAATGATTAGATCTGAAAAGTCAAAAATTGATCACCATAGATAAACCAGGTCAAAATCTCATTTTGCCTGTTGGGAAACAAATGAGGAGATTCATTTTTGTTTAAAAGCTACGATAAACCTTGGCGGAAAATCGTTGCTTCAAAAAAAACGAATCGTATTATATGTTTGTCACAAAGCCATTCCTATGCACATCATATTCATCTACACTTCCATTCATCACATAGTCATTCCTGTATATATGACCCATTCATATTGAGTAGTCGTTGAGATTACACATTCAAATCTATTCGTCTCTCATCCACAACAAACAAACACTGTGGTCACAGTTACTTGATCGAGTTAAATATCCATATGTTAGGTGATCAATAAGATTCTCTAGTTGCATTTGTGAATAAACGCTCCACAACTTATGTCATGCATACTTGGAGTCGATTGTTAAAAGGAAGATTATAGAAACTATTGCGTACGTGAAAATACCTTTGCAGTATTAGACCTTCAACGATTCAGTAGTAATAAAATAGTAATACAGATTCAGAAACTGGGCATTCAACATTAGTTTGGAAGGATGCATGCTCGTTTCATTCACATGAAGTTCACTTCAATGATTTGAGATGTTAAGTTGAATAGCTGCTGCATAAGGAAAGTGCCTGTACCCGTAGATCGGTTCCAGAAGGATCTTGGTGTGACCGATGTCCTCAACTTAAGACCACCGATCGTCGCCGTACGGTTGCAGCTAAGACGTTTACAGCACTGTGGGTTTTAAGACGGACATTCACCAAGTTAGATACTAACATGATCACCACAGTATACACAACCTTCTTGAGAAATAAGCCTGAATAATGGATTGACGCTGTTGGTTCTTATTTAAAAGTTGACCTGCAAAAAATGCTGAGTGCAGTTACCCGTGCGATTCCAGAACTCCGATGTTTACAACAAAAAGAGGATTGAAATACAAGACCTCTTTACTGTGTCTTATCGTAGACGGAGATGTGACCTGATTTCGATGCACAGAATACAAGAAATGATTTTGGACCCAAAATAATTTATCATTTGCTTCCCACTAGATGTGTTCATCTCAGAGAACAAAGTGAACGTGTAGTAGAGTCAAGAACGAGCAAAATATACGTGGCATACAGGTTTTCACACATTCATATTCTGAAGTTTTCGATGAATAAATGGAAACAGTGTGCCTTACAACTAACTAGAATCCTCGGCATTGACAAACGAGCCTGCTACGCTTTCCTCAAAAACGTACTACTAAATCATGTATTGTGTACTAATTTCGAGTGCTGGGAAGATAAACATTTCATGAAAACGTCGATAACTCCACCACGTTACATAGTCATTCTGATCTGATGCGAATAACAGATATTAGAGTAATTGCAAAGCCAGTCACGGAGTTGACCACAAGTTTGGTACATGTTTATCCAGTGCTAAATTGCACTCACATAATTCCTTTGTATTTCGTAATGATGAATGTCTAAAATGTTGTACAATTGGTTACATTCGGTCAGTCTGTAGAACTACATTTAGTATTGACACTAATGAAGATAAACACTGTAGTTCGGATTTTATTAAATTGTGAGATTCTAGTGATAACTTATCTTTTACAACACTTCGGAAAATAATGTTCATACTCAGTAGCGACTATATACCTCCCTTGATTAATTCTATGACTGTTATGTTGAGATAGAAAGTATATAGTAATACTTCAGTCCAGAATTGAATGACGCTTTGTTTGCCTTATATAAACCTGAAAGCAAACGTCAACTGGAACAAAATTTTGTTCCACGTGACATTTGTTGAGGAAGCCGAAGCGATCCCCATCCTAAAAACAATTAATGCAGCAAAATAAATACGAGAAAAAACATTTCAGAAGAATCAAATCCTGAATATGAATCGAATGCTTATCGGAAATCTGGTGCGATTTTGTTAGATGCTGATTCTTGAATGACATTCTTACTAAATTGGAGGAATAACATTTCAGAAGAATCAAATCTTGAAGATGTCATGTTAAATGCTACTTGTGCTCATCATATTTGTTTTTTGGTGGGAAATTCAATAATTATTTATTTATTTTCCTCAACACATAAACATTGATACAACAAGGCTGTTATATCTGTGAGACAGTAGCTGATTAAAGGGTAGCGAATTATCGATCGGACCAAAGACGCACAAACACGTAGAACGACCTAGGGTTCTGATTGGTCCCGCTTCCCTATCTAGCCCAGCAGTTGAGTCCAGAACGAAAGTCACAGCCTCGGATATATGAATCATTATATTTCAAACATACTTTGTTTATATACCAGTCAAACAAACCACATCATACCATAAAATAGAAAATAACATTATACAATATTGGCCAGTAGGAAAATGACACGTTAAATAAGTATTGACCAATAAGAAAATAATACCATGTCCAAGTCCAAGAATAGCATTAGGCTAAACAGGATAATTTCTGGGATATTTTCCTGAATATCCCAACACCTCCCCTTTTTTGGAGATCCGGATTTTGGATTTCTTCGCGTCTATCCTCCCCCGCGGAATAATGTTGGGTCCTCGTATACCCAAGTAACAGTTAGTGTGACTCTATTTAAAGCATATTTCCCGCATTGAGTAGAGAGTCCACTAGAGCTGACTAGATGCTGAGGATCAGCGACAGTAGATATGAGGTCATTAGAGTTTGATTCTTGTGAAACATTCACATCAGATCTCTTCGAAATTCCATTAGTGGATAATACGTTACCAAAATAAACAGCATCTATCAAAATTGTATTAGATTTCTGACCATTGTTTGATGCATGTGACACATTCTCTGGCAAAACAAGAGAATCTTTTCGTGAGCTGGATATGCTACTGTCTGTACATGCTGTTTCGGGGATGATGGAGTTTGACTCCATTACCGGGCATGTTTCTGGAATAGAAAGTACTGGACCACCGGGCGCATCATGGACGACTGTTTCGTTTGAAGTACAGCTCATCGAGGATTCATGGAGGCTGTCATTTTCCAGCTCACTGTGAAACTCAGATATCAATCCGTCCACTTCCGTCGCATCTTCATAGCGTGAATGATTTAGCAGCTGCGTGCGGAATTCGACTAATAACTCCAAATGTCGTTCAAAGAGCAGCTGTAATCGATCGGAAGGGAGAGTCATTTTTTCGAATCAGCACCTGTGATGAAAATTACTGTGTGAATAATGACCAATGTCGTTGAAGGACAGTGACGACAATCTGGATGCTGATTGGTTGAATAATTAGACTGGATTTCGTCCAATTACAGAATGACTTGGATTGTTGTTTTTTTCACCCCGTCGCCAATTGTTATAACTGTGAGACAGTAGCTGATTAAAGGGTAGCGAATTTATCGATCGGACCAAAGACGCGCAGACACGTAGAACGACCTAGGGTTCTGATTGGCCCCGCTTCCCTATCTAGCCCAGTAGTTGAGTCCAGAACGAAAGTCACAGCCTCGGATGTATGAATCATTATATTTCAAACATACTTTGTTTATATACCAGTCAAACAAACCACATCATACCATAAAATAGAAAATAACATTATACAATATTGGCCAGTAGGAAAATGACACGTTAAATAAGTATTAACCAATAAGAAAATAATACCATGTCCAAGTCCAAGAATAGCATCAGGCTAAATAGGATAATTTCTGGGATATTTTCCTGAATATCCCAACAAAGGCACAGAGTATATATGCGCCACATAAATCACTCGATCTGTGTGAGGGCTAGGCTATATTCCGTTTGCTGTGGAGCGTTCGACCTAAAGGTGCAATCCACAAGGCGGTGAAGCAACGTGAGAAATTCAGTTTCATGGTAGCCGCTGACTCATAATTGATTCACACGTCATTTATTCACTCCGAATCTCAGAGCCTATGTGCACCATTGATTAGTACTCAGGATTTTCCAATTTCGCTTATGTGGCTACTCCATATCCAACAACATGCTTTATTCGCCAACCACTCGCACTTTGTCCTCGCCTACTCGCGAGACATCAAGGAGTAGTACGTCCTTGGCAGGAAATGTGCGCACGTGGCCATGTAAGAGCATTTGTAGTGAGAGTGAGAGTGAGCTGACTCTCCTCACTCTCGGCCGTATCATGGCACTTAGGGGCTCCTAATGTGGGAAACCTGAAACAAGTTCAAAATCAATTTCAACCTAAAATTTGATCGGATGATTCAATATCAAATGTTCTATATAAAATATTATTTCATGGAGAAAACAGTGTTTGAAGAGCTATGCTTCGAATTGCAGACATCAATGATATAATTATACGCATTGGCATATTATTCAGATACGCTTCCAGAAACCAGATGACTGTGTCACACAGAGTCTACATGCAAAACATAGCTGAACAAATGAACGATAAACTTATGGAGAAGTTCAGTCCATTAGAGAAATTCGGACTCCTATTTAAACTGTGATGGCTTTGATAATTTTACGAATTAATGGTTTCTTCGTACTTGATGGCCTATGATTTCGAGTTTTCAAAAACAACAAGTTCGTGTGTGTTCATTCAGTTTCTCACAGCACAATTCAGAACAATGAAACTGAACATCTTCAGTGACAACCGTGAAGTATGTGTGCTCCGAAAACTGCAATTCATTGTGCAACGCTGGATACTTATTTTTCAACAGCACTTAGCACACCAAACTATCAACTCAGTATCGGTATCCTTTGTGAATCTGAGAAAGACAACTCCGTTTTAGCTCGTTTGGAGGAATAAGCTTTGAGTGAAACTGATGGCCGTTTATTGCTTCTGTCAACAATATAAATTTGTAAAGAATCACAATCCGTCTAGATAACACCGAATTAACTTTGGTTTGTCACTCATCATTAACATAAGAATGAATAATGAAGTAACGAAGGATGACGATGGACATTCACAACAAACTCATTGTTGATTGCAATTAACACAAAATAAAGTAAACACATGACTATTAATTCGGAAAAAAGTGTTGTCAAACTCTCGTAAGAAAAGTCAGCTTCTAATGAATAAAGACAATGACGTAAATATTATAAATCATGTTTGATATTTAATTAACAAGAATACATCGGCTATAACATAAACAAGCACAAAATGTACATAGTTCCGTGAAGAAAAGTTCAAACCATTAAAATGAATAACTAAATCTAAAACTGTTCATTGAAATACGAAAAAAAAGCGGAACTGGTCCGAATATTCGAGTCTAGTTATGAGACTTTGTTGAGAGTCATTCACTATTTCTCCTTCCTTTATGCTACCATCTACAAATAACACAACTGATGCATGCAGCAAAGAAGAAGACGACGGAAGGAATAACAATATACAGATACCAAAGTGATTTGTTCTGTTCACTTTCTTGAGTTATTTCAGTGGTCGCATTCTATAGAAAAATAAAACAGTAGCATTTATCACTAACTGTCAAATATTTACCGAGTATTGTTCATTTCCATTGGTAGTTTCCGTGACGTTTCCTCCAACCTGAACTTCAGGGATCCCAAATGTTGTTCCGTTTTGATTGACGGGTGTCGATGTACTCACATCGTTAACATCGGGGCTCTTTTGGATAAACAAAACAGTAGCATTTATTATTAACTATCAAATATTTACCGAGTATTGTTCATTTCCATTGGTAGTTTCCTTGACGTTTCCTCCAACCTGAACTTCAGGGATCCCAAATGTTGTTCCGTTTTGATTGACGGGTGTCGATGTACTCACATCGTTAACATCCGGGCTCTTTTGGATAAACAAAACAGTAGCATTTATTATTAACTATCAAATATTTACCGAGTATTGTTCATTTCCATTGGTAGTTTCCTTGACGTTTCCTCCAACCTGAACTTCAGGGATCCCAAATGTTGTTCCGTTTTGATTGACGGGTGTCGATGTACTCACATCGTTAACATCCGGGCTCTTTTGGATAAACAAAACAGTAGCATTCATTAAAAAGCATGAAATACCCTTAGATTAATTCATTACGCTTTACTGTCAATAAGGGTAATAAAATACAATTCAACAAACAGTAACAAAATGTGCATTTGTACAATCATTCAGAACATCTAACACCGATTCGACATACCTTAAAATGGCAATCATTCACTTTAAAGAAATGATTATCCTGATGATGACTGTCGATGCACGTGTTCCATTTCTCACACCAAATACATTTTACATTCGATGTTGTTGCTTTTCGACATGCTTCAAATGAATTGTGTATTGGACAAATTGCTGTAAAAGTAATAAGGTGATTATATAATTCGAATACTTAAACAGAACTAAAGAGAATCACAATACATGGAACTATAACTAAATGACATGATAGTGATTTCAGTGTTAAGTGACTATTTCATTCACTAGAGAGTTGCTATCACAGTGCGTAATGCAATACTCAGTATACATTCAATTTCATTAACGTTTCACAACGGAATGTTTAGAGTGAATGAAACAAGTTAGAATATCAATTATGAACTATGAATTCCGACTGACAAACTTGACAGAATTCAATGCTGTCACTGGTTTCAGCAAAGTATGTGGCCGCATTCTGGTCTGTGTGCTGTCGGTTAATGCAACAGACTAGTTGGATCAACGAAAATTCATCGATAATAAAGACAATATTTTATGCAATGAATATTGAAGGTGAATTGATCATTGGATAATGGAATGATTCTCTCAGTGGTGGAAATGTTGTTTCGGTACCTAACACATGGTGAACTGAAATCTGTTTTAATTTACTGAGTGTTCATATTCAATTTCGTATTGTTAAATACATCAATAATTCTGAGACTGTCTATGATGAATATAAGTTTGATGACGTCACATTTCTTCATCTTCATTTTATCGGATATGGTTAAGCAAAGTTGTTGTCAAAACTGTTAACAGCTCAATCTTAGACCATTTAGTCCAAACAGGACATACAGCCAACATCGAGCAATCTTTTGCAATAGTTTACCGTGTCAACAGCAGTCAACCTAATTCCGTCAGACTGCGAATCCTACAGACGGCTGAAGCAATTGCTATTCGGATCAAAAAGCCAGAGCTTTGTATCCAAAAGAAGTATGTTCAGCCACTCCTTTTACCCTGGCCAACTAGCTAATAATCAATCTTAAAATATGGTGACGTAATCTGATTAATGTTCATTTTATGTCCCAAACTTATTATTATTATTACTGCTATTATTATTATTATTATTATTATTATTATTATTATTATTATTATTATTATTATTGTCTTTACACTTGATAACCCCTTTTTGATGAATTTATTCAATATCCACCCCTGAATCGACTATATTTGACCTAATTATTTTACATATTACGTAATTTCCGATTTGTAATCACAATATTCTCTCTCTCTGTTACCCCATGTTGACCATATTTATTCTGATAATTTATCTCACAATTTCATTTCGCTTATAAACTGATTCAAGATAACACTTCATATTAGTCAGCCCCAACATTAACAATTTTATTTTATATAAAAAACAATTCCTGATTCACATATTGCAATTTCCAAATGATGATGTATTTTGCCTTAAATTTGGCCAATTTTATGGATTATTAATCTGGATTTATAATTGTAGAACCTGATGAGAAATTATTGAAAAGAATATCCTTCGTTCATACAATTGTGTTCTTATCGGATATGTATGACAAAGCAGAGATTTTGGAAAGTAGCCAACCGTTTTGAGGTTAATCGCAATGACATGGAGTGTTCTTGTGATTTCAATGCTCCAGAAATATTCGATATCACATGTACCAAAAAGGAAAAACAGAAGCTACCTGGTCAATCCACAATCAAATAACTGTCACCTAATCTTTTTCCAGATTACTATCAAGTCATACATCGTTTTGTGAGTTTGTCCACAAGACTTGAATATCATTCTTGATATTTAAAAGTCAATCGACGTGTAGTTACTAATGGTAAGTGAAACGTATTTTGAGACGGATGCCTGGATATCATTTAGTAGCCGACTGCAGTCACAAATGAAATTTCCAGAGTGTTGAAATAAAAAGGATGTATTCACGTGTGAATATAGTAAATGATGATAAATAAGGTTTAACATACTGCCAATGACTTCATACTCCACTAACGTGCCAGTTTTGATCCATTTTGAAGGAACAGATATCTCATGTTCTGTCTTACCTTGTGTGACAAATTGAAGAGAAAAAACCTAACATTTAGCAACAACTGAAAAATTCAAGTTAACCCTTTAAACATTTTTTCACGTTTCAGCTTACAAATAAACAACATGAAAGCATCAAATGAAAAACGAATGATGACTAGCGTTCCTTCTTATTTAAAAAGTCTCAACTGGATATTGCTGCATCTCGGCGTTGATGTTTACTCGTGGACAAGATCTGAGAACCATTCAGTTCAAACGTCAAACTGATATTCCCTCAACTATTCAGTCCAAACACCTACTGGTTTGTACGAAGCGTGAAAGGTTATTTCATTCCTGCTCTGTTAACTTAATCCTATCTTCGATATTTATGACGGCAGTCGATTCCACTGCTAACCACCATCCATCTTTGCCTACAATGCTTGTGATCAAAGAAAACATCGAAGCAATCATCACAGAAAGCGCATGAATCAATAAGAGACAGGTGGGAGAACTCCAACGAGCAATATAGAAATGACAAATTTCATCATTTTTTACTGACTCTGTTATGCACTTCAATGGAGCAATATGTATCACTTGACCAAATATTTGGTGCATGTTCTCACATGTGATCATGTAACACTGTATTCCGCTCATTCACTCAGCTTGAAAACTGAGCTTTATATTTCATCAACACATAAGATCGAGCATTGTGTGCAGAAAACATTAGCTTCAGGTGCTACTTATTCATCACGCGTGACGATATTTTATCTGCCTAATTTCATCGTTCATATATGTCTACCTCTTTCAGTTTATCGATCTCCAAAAGTACTAAACATTTCTTATTAACCATCAAAACTTTCGCGATAAAAAAACATTCATACACCTTAGTTACCTTACTCCAGATAGTCGGTCATATTAGCCTCAGTAAACAAATAATTGATCATAGACGTCACAGTGCGTCAAACTGTTAACATCATTCTTTGCAAAATTTCTTACCTGTTTTACATTGAAAGAATCCACGGATTCCGTACACTGTAGTGTTTGAAATTTCAAAAATATTCTGAAAGAGACATGGAACGAGGATTAGTCAGCACACAACCTTTTATATCAAAACAAATTGAACGCCAGCTGTCAACTTCAGTCAAGTTTGATGACTTATCAATCTAACATGTAATATGTTGACACACTGTGAGATGAAAATCTACGTCAGTTGTAAAGAAATGTGACTGTTAACAGCTTCATGGAAGCTGTGCTCAAATGATACATTATTGAATGTTCCGAAAAGCCGACCATTTGAAGATGAAATACAGTCTGACAGAATACGACACATTACATACACTATACTGACATACACTGGTTAGTAGTGTTTGACATGAACACATCATTGTTACAACTGATGTCACTTCACTTCTAATTACTCACATTTTAACAAGTGCTAGAGTGAGTTGTGTCATTAATAGAATAATTACAAAGTCAAGTAGTTTGTTTACACATCACAAAATGTTGATCTTTTTCCATTGTGTTCAGTGTAGCTTAATACACATTCGACAGTATTCATACGCATGAAATAGTAGGATGATCTCAAGTACTTGAAACAAAACTAAATGTACATTCAGTTATATAACTTACGTTCTCATAAAAGATAGATATCTTCCCATTCGGATATAACAGATTAGTTACTATGGGTGTATTCTCTACAATTAAAAGACAAACGATACTTAGAATTTGAAAGATATGTGTAACACAGCATGTGCTCACTCACAAAGTGATCAAATTTAGTGTATAATTACTGAGTTCTGTCAAATGCTTTCTTCAGTCGGATTCGCACTCAAAACATTGAACTAAACGTCATGTGAATGAAACGAGCATGCATCCTTCCAAACTAGTGTTGAATGCCTAGTTTCTGAATCTGCATTACTATTGAATCACTGAAGGTGAAATACTGCATATATATTCGCACATACGCAATATTTTCTATAATTTTCCTTGTGACAATCGACTCCAAGTACGTATGATATAAGTTGTGGAGCGTTTATTCACACATACAACTTGAGAATCTCACTGATCACCTAATATATGGATATTTAAATCGATCAACTAACTCTGACTACAGTGTTTGTTTGTTGTAGATGAGAGTCGAATAGATTTGAATGTGTAATCTCAACGACTTCTCAATGTGGAAGGATATATAGATATATAGGAATGATTATGTGATGAATGGAAGTGTAGATGAATATGATGTGCACAGGAGTGGTTTTGTGACGAACATATAACAGGTTTTCAAACAGGCAATGTGCATCAAGTCCCAATCAATTTGATCAAACGGTGAATGGATTTCACATTTGCTTCAACCCTCATTTTCTAGAAAAGTAACAAAGTTTTACATGTCAATTTTCTGAAAACTGAATTGCACAAACAGTGAGTGATGAAAAAGAGTAAAGAAGTAAGTGTGCAAATTTCACTTGTCATGAATAATGTTTACCTTTATCTTCTCCTTCAAGAGACCATCTGGCAGCGAATAATCCCTCTGAATTATTGAAAATAAAAGTAGATAATGAAATTTGTGAAAAATGATAATCCATCTCTTTTATTAAATGTACGTTTTAACATGGACTACCTCTGCATACAAGTTATCAGATTCATTTCAGCATTTACATGAAACGGTGTGGTGAAATGGTCGATCATCGCCTATGAGAAAGGTTCAAGGATTATTGTCACTTCAACGATATGATGAACATTTCAATCTCTCTAAGTGAGAATGTTACACTTCTGTTAATTTTTCTCAAACGATTTCGACTGAGTAATTGTCTTTTGATATTTGTTCGATGCTAGATTTTGTTAATCGTCAATTTATATAACTAACTGAGATATACGGATGTAAACTTGATATTCTAGGTGTTCTAGTTTGAGTAAAGAATCTTGCACTAGTCGACTGTTCACGTTCGTTCATTAGTCCGCTGTGTCAGAAAGTGTTTGAATTCGAAAATTGTATGAATATGAATATGATTAAAGAGATACAGTTGAATATACGATGGTTGACAGACAGCGACTCAGAGACATTAAACTTTTAGGAATCAAGTAAGTACTAGAAAAGTATTTTAGGGCATCCAACTGATTTATGTCAGAACATCGATTATTACTGAACATTTGTTTAGTTTGATTCACTCACTTTACTGAGAATTGTCGTATCGATGAGTTTCCATATGTGCAAAATGTATTTGAGAACAGTAAATAAAACAAACTGCAACTGAATAATTCAAGAAACTCACTCTCATTCAAAAGATGACGTGACAAATCTCTTCCTAAATAATTCGACATTTGACCAATTTCATCGTTGTTTTTAAATATACCTAAAACACCTATAATTTTGATAATGAAAACATACAATTCGATTGATAATTTCACATGGAATGAATAAAATATAAATTGCATAAGTTCGACATGTAACACGGAGCATGTAAGTGATTCAATGAAGAGATCAGCGCGTCATAAGGAGCATGCAACTGATTCATTGAAGAAATTGAATCCACTATGATTCATGCGATTAATTGGTGATCAAGTAAATTCAATAACAATTTTAGTTTAAAGAAAATTATGGACTTACCTCTAGGCCAAATTTTAAATTTATTGACTTCACTTTCAAAAAATTTTAACGGGAATTTTGGTTTAATAGGCTAAAAGGTGTAAATAAGTGGATAGCGCCTCAACTACAAAATGTAACCAACTCAC
This sequence comes from Schistosoma margrebowiei, assembly GCA_944470205.2. Classification (NCBI taxonomy): domain Eukaryota; kingdom Metazoa; phylum Platyhelminthes; class Trematoda; order Strigeidida; family Schistosomatidae; genus Schistosoma; species Schistosoma margrebowiei. The sequence goes on along the minus strand of CALYCG020000024.1, from coordinate 93,948 downwards.
TTTAGTCGTCTTGTACTCATTAAAACTGCCATGCACATTTGGACGAGGCTGATTGAGATTAATGGTTTGTGAGTAATAATAATGGTGAGACTGTATATGTCTATTAGAATCTGACTGATTACTTACATATCGATATGATTCATTCATAAAAATCACTTGTTCAAAGTTCTTCCACTTCGGCTGTTTACAAATTTCATCACAGTTACACAACACGGAAAATACGTTCAAGATCATAGAAATTCTTATGAACAGATTATATGGAGAATTGAATCTGAAATGGTTCAAGTGAATAAAAGAACGTTAACTCATGGAATCAAATTTCAATTTGCACGATACACTCATTTAACTCTTGTGTTCAGCTAACACTCACCTCATCATCTTGTTCAAAGCAGTTAATGAAATTTCACTAAAAATTGTCTGGTTTATATAGATTTATTGAGTGTTTGGTTGTTTTATTCTGATTCGATAATTCAAAGTGACCATGAAGGTCAAATTTCGTTCATTATGTTCATTATTGACGGAAAACATTTAGTGCACGGCCATTTTTGTATTTTTTTTTTCGAGTGAAATTTTTTTTCGTCCCATTGGAAAAAATTTACATCCCCATCTTTCAATAATTTTCATTCTGTTTCGTCCAATCAACTAACTAGTTTTGAGTTCGTTATAATTGGTCATTTATTTCTCTAAATCGATATAAAATATGAGGACTTGACGACAGAGCACATTTTCTTACAGTTATGGACCATAGTAGCGTGCGGAGTACAGTCTCCGTCGTTCATCACGTTGTCACAGAAACCGATAACCTATTCTTGAGCACATTGTGTCTCGTAGCGTTCCAATCTCTTGAAGCGTTGAAGAGCGCCATTAGAACGTATGAAAGAGCCACGTACTGCCATTATGTGGTGAGGGATTCTCATTTCCATAGAGATCGCAAGCCGTATATTATATTCGTATGTTGGAGAAATGGCCGTAGAACACCTAGCGGTTCCTCGCAGCCGAGTAGTCGAACGAGGTAATTTGATTAGTGTTATTATAATTTTTCATTAAGGACTACCGTGAACACTCAATGTCTTTCCTTCATATTTTGTAAGTTATCAACTATCAAAATAACCTCAATATGGATGCAACGTTAAGGAATGACGAGGGGGAAATCGGTTCGATGAACTCAGAGGAGTTCACTGAACGAAATGACGACAATGACGGAAGCGCATATGACAACAGACTTTGTGATATTTGCAATCTTGTGCAACCGCCACATGAAACTGCTGATGTAATTGCCTGGATTTTTTTGTCCATGCGAAGCAATGCTTCATTTATTTTGTGCCTACGACCCATCACCAAACGTCCATGGAATCCACTGTCCCATGTGCGGCGCTATAACGGAGTCATAGCAACTTTTTTGTTCATGAAATTCGGAATTGTTAAGAGAACGAGTAAAGGCCCTTTTCAGGGCCACCCACAATTTGATTTAAATTCTTTTGTTTCAATTTCTTATTTCCATACCAAAGGTCAATTGGTGAAACCATCAATATTCATTTAAGATTAATAGTCATTATGTGATTATCGTCCACGTATTCGTAAACGCTTTTTAAGCTTTATCAAATATAGGGTTTAAGTAAACGATTTCGTATAGGAAATGTCATCTAATGAACATTCATCTGTCTAACAATAGTACATGCAAAACTGGTTCAGCATGTTTCAGTGTTTTGTCATATAGTTACGATAGGCGAATGTAGTACTACCAGTTCACTAGTACAACGACATCATTTCTATAGGAAAGGTCAACTGAACCAACAATGATGAATTCTAATTAAGCCTTAGTGATTAAGCAATATAATCAATTGAGATTTATAGAAATTTCGTGGATTAGATTATTTAAAGAGGATTTTATAAAACGTATAAATGTATCACTTTGTTCTTATTAAGCTGTGTAATTCAGAGAGAGACACCTATTTCCTCAGACGTAGGCTTGTTCTTTTATACTTAATGTAACTAATATTTCAAATACCTGTCAAAAATTGTTATTCAACAATATAGAATATTCTGTGGGGATTTTTAAACTGTAAATATGCTGTTGACATTACGTGCAAAACATTGTTAAGCTCAATTGACGAGCACAATAATCTATTCATCACATGACTACTTACATAGACAAGTATTTTTTGTCATAATTTTAAACTGCTCAACTACAAAGAATGTACAGGTAAAAACAAGTAACGCTTTTAATGGATTGGCGAAATAACACAATGGACAATCTTGCACTTATTTATGACACCATTTTTCCGGCGAAACTAGACAATTCTTTTATACTAAGAGTTACTGTTTGGAAAAGAACCCAATCACATAAATATTGTTTGCTATTTTCTAAGAGAAGTTATTACTATTTTGCTTCATTCACCGATCATTAACGATTAGCGTGATTTATGCATGCCCTATTCATTATTTTATCATGATGATTTATGGATTAGTTGCTACGCATATAACGTTTAATAAAATAACATACGATGTGTTAAGAAAAAACTAATGGAAATACTTCGATGAATGATTTCTTTACTAATTGTGTATTGAAAATTCGACCACCACCTTTCTCTTTGATTTTTCACACAAGGTAAGACAGAACATGAGATATTTGTTCCTTCAAAATGGATCAAAACTGGCACGTTAGTGGAGTATGAAGTCATTGGCAGTATGTTAAACCTTATTTATCATCATTTACTATATTCACACGTGAATACATCCTTTTTATTTCAACACTCTGGAAATTTCATTTGTGACTGCAGTCGGCTACTAAATGACATCCAGGCATCCGTCTCAAAATACGTTTCACTTACCATTAGTAACTACACGTCGAGTGACTTTTAAATATCAAGAATGATATTCAAGTCTTGTGGACAAACTCACAAAACGATGTATGACTTGATAGTAATCTGGAAAAAGATTAGGTAACAGTTATTTGATTGTGGATTGACCAGGCAGCTTCTGTTTTTCCTTTTTGGTACATGTGATATCGAATTTTTCTGGGGCATTGAAATCACAAGAACATTCAATGTCATTGCGATTCAACATCAAAACGGTTGGCTACTTTCCAAAATCTCTGCTTTGTCATACATATCCGATAAAATGAAGATGAAGAAAGGTGACGTCACCAAACTTATATTCATCATAGACAGTCTCAGAATTATTGATGTATTTAACAATACGAAATTGAATATGAACACTCAGTAAATTATAACAGATTTCAGTTCACCATGTGTTAGGTACCGAAACAACATTTCCACCACTGAGCGAATCATTCCATTATCCAATGATCAATTCACCTTCAATATTCATTGCATAAAATATTGTCTTTATTATCGATGAATTTTCGTTGATCCAACTAGTCTGTTGCATTAACCGACAGCACACAGACCAGAATGCGGCCACATACTTTGCTGAAACCAGTGACAGCATTGTGCTTACATCTGAATGTAAACAGTCATTGAATTCTGTCAAGTTTGTCAGTCGGAATTCATCGTTCATAATTGATATTCTAACTTGTTTCATTCACTCTAAACATTCCGTTGTGAAACGTTAATGAAATTGAATGTATACTGAGTATTGCATTACGCACTGTGATAGCAACTCTCCAGTGAATGAAATAGTCACTTAACACTGAAATCACTATCATGTCATTTAGTTATAGTTCCATGTATTGTGATTCTCTTTAGTTCTGTTTACGTATTCGAATTATATAATCACCTCATTACTTTTACAGCAATTTGTCCAATACACAATTCATTTGAAGCATGTCGAAAAGCAACAACATCGAATGTAAAATGTATTTGGTGTGAGAAATGGAACACGTGCATCGACAGTCATCATCAGGATAATCATTTCTTTAAAGTGAATGATTGCCATTTTAAGGTATGTCGAATCGGTGTTAGATGTTCTGAATGATTGTACAAATGCACATTTTGTTACTGTTTGTTGAATTGTATTTTATTACCCTTATTGACAGTAAAGCGTAATGAATTAGTCTAAGGGTATTTCATGCTTTTTAATGAATGCTACTGTTTTGTTTATCCAAAAGAGCCCGGATGTTAACGATGTGAGTACATCGACACCCGTCAATCAAAACGGAACAACATTTGGGATCCCTGAAGTTCAGGTTGGAGGAAACGTCAAGCAAACTACCAATGGAAATGAACAATACTCGGTAAATATTTGATAGTTAATAATAAATGCTACTGTTTTGTTTATCCAAAAGAGCCCGGATGTTAACGATGTGAGTACATCGACACCCGTCAATCAAAGAGGAACAACATTTGGGATCCCTGAAGTTCAGGTTGGAGGAAACGTCACGGAAACTACCAATGGAAATGAACAATACTCGGTAAATATTTGACAGTTAGTGATAAATGCTACTGTTTTGTTTTTCTGTAGAATGCGACCACTGAAATAACTCAAGAAAGTGGACAGAACAAACCACTTTGGTATCTGTATATTGTTATTCCTTCCGTCGTCTTCTTCTTTGCTGCATGCATCAGTTGTGTTATTTGTAGATTGTAGCATAAAGGAAGGAGAAATAGTGAATGACTCTCAACAAAGTCTCATAACTAGATTCGAATATTCGGACCAATTCCGCTTTTCTTTTTCGTATTTTAATGAACAATTTTAGATTTAGTTATTCATTTTAATGGTTTGAACTTTTCCTTACGGAACTATGTACATTTTGTGCTTGTTTATGTTATAGCCGATGTATTCTTGTTAATTAAATATCAAACATGATTTATAATATTTACGTCATTGTCTTTATTCATTAGAAGCTGACTTTTCTTACGAGAGTTTGACAAGACTTTTTTCCGAATTAGTAGTCATGTGTTTACTTTATTTTGTGTTAATTGCAATCAACAATGAGTTTGTTGTGAATGTCCATCGTTATCCTTCGTTACTTCATTATTCATTCTTATGTTAATGATGAGTGACAAACCAAGGTTAATTCGGTGTTATCTAGACTGATTGTGATTCTTCCCAAACTTCTATTGTTGACAGAAGCAATAAACGGCCATCAGTTTCACTCAAAACTTATTCCTCCAAACGAGCTAAAACGGAGTTGTCTTTCTCAGATTCACAAAGGATACCGATACTGAGTTGATAGTTTGGTGTGCAAAGTGCTGTTGAAAAATAAGTATCCAGCGTTGCACAATGAATTGCAGTTTTCGGAGCACACATACTTCACGGTTGTCACTGAAGATGTTCAGTTTCATTGTTCTGAATTGTGCTGTGAGAAACTGAATGAACACACACGAACTTGTTGTTTTTGAAAACTCGAAATCATAGGCCATCAAGTACGAAGAAACCATTAATTCGTAAAATTATCAAAGCCATCACAGTTTAAATAGGAGTCCGAATTTCTCTAATGGACTGAACTTCTCCATAAGTTTATCGTTCATTTGTTCAGCTATGTTTTGCATGTAGACTCTGTGTGACACAGTCATCTGGTTTCTGGAAGCGTATCTGAATAATATGCCAATGTGTATAATTATATCATTGATGTCTGCAATTCGAAGCATAGCTCTTCAAACACTGTTTTCTCCATGAAATAATATTTTATATACAACATTTGATATTGAATCATCCGATCAAATTTTAGGTTGAAATTGATTTTGAACTTGTTTCAGGTTTCCCACATTAGGAGCCCCTAAGTGCCATGATACGGCCGAGAGTGAGGAGAGTCAGCTCACTCTCACTCTCACTACAAATGCTCTTACATGGCCACGTGCGCACATTTCCTGCCAAGGACGTCCTACTCCTTGATGTCTCGCGAGTAGGCGAGGACAAAGTGCGAGTGGCTGGCGAATAAAGCATGTTGTTGGATATGGAGTAGCCACATAAGCGAAATTGGAAAATCCTGAGTACTAATCAATGGTGCACATAGGCTCTGAGATTCGGAGTGAATAAATGACGTGTGAATCAATTATGAGTCAGCGGCTACCATGAAACTGAATTTCTCACGTTGCTTCACCGCCTTGTGGATTGCACCTTTAGGTCGAACGCTCCACAGCAAACGGAATATAGCCTAGCCCTCACACAGATCGAGTGATTTATGTGGCGCATATATACTCTGTGCCTTGTTGTATCAATGTTTATGTGTTGAGGAAAATAAATAAATAATTATTGACTTTCCCACCAAAAAACAAATATGATGAGCACAAGTAGCATTTAACATGACATCTTCAAGATTTGATTCTTCTGAAATGTTATTCCTCCAATTTAGTAAGAATGTCATTCAAGAATCAGCATCTAACAAAATCGCACCAGATTTCCGATAAGCATTCGATTCATATTCAGGATTTGATTCTTCTGAAATGTTTTTTCTCGTATTTATTTTGCTGCATTAATTGTTTTTAGGATGGGGATCGCTTCGGCTTCCTCAACAAATGTCACGTGGAACAAAATTTTGTTCCAGTTGACGTTTGCTTTCAGGTTTATATAAGGCAAACAAAGCGTCATTAAATTCTGGACTGAAGTATTACAATATATAATTTCTATCTCAACATAACAGTCATGGAATTAATCAAGGGAGGTATATCGTCGCTACTGAGTATGAACATTATTTTCCGAAGTGTTGTAAAAGATAAGTTATCACTAGAATCTCACAATTTAATAAAATCCGAACTACAGTGTTTATCTTCATTAGTGTCAATACTAAATGTAGTTCTACAGACTGACCGAATGTAACCAATTGTACAACATTTTAGACATTCATCATTGCGAAATACAAAGGAATTATGCGAGTGCAATTTAGCACTGGATAAACATGTACCAAACTTGTGGTCAACTCCGTGACTGGCTTTGCAATTACTCTAATATCTGTTATTCGCATCAGATCAGAATGACTATGTAACGTGGTGGAATTATCGACGTTTTCATGAAATGTTTATCTTCCCAGCACTCGAAATTAGTACACAATACATGATTTAGTAGTACGTTTTTGAGGAAAGCGTAACAGGCTCGTTTGTCAATGCCGAGGATTCTAGTTAGTTGTAAGGCACACTGTTTCCAATTATTCATCGAAAACTTCAGAATATGAATGTGTGAAAACCTGTATGCCACGTATATTTTGCTCGTTCTTGACTCTACTACACGTTCACTTTGTTCTCTGAGATGAACACATCTAGTGGGAAGCAAATGATAAATTATTTTGGGTCCAAAATCATTTCTTTGTATTCTGTGCATCGAAATCAGGTCACATCTTCGTCTACGATAAGACACAGTAAAGAGGTCTTGTATTTCAATCCTCTCTTTTTGTTGTAAACATCGGAGTTCTGGAATCGCACGGGTAACTGCACTCAGCATTTTTTGCAGGTCAACTTTTAAATAAGAACCAACAGCGTCAATCCATTATTCAGGCTTATTTCTCACGAAGGTTGTGTATACTGTGGTGATCATGTTAGTATCTAACTTGGTGAATGTCCGTCTTAAAACCCACAGTGTTGTAAACGTCTTAGCTGCAACCGCATGGCACTGATCGGTGGTCTTCAGTTGATGACTTCGGTCACTCCAAGATCCTTCTGGAACCGATCTACGGGTACAGGCACTTTCCTTATGCAGTAGCTGTTCAACTTTGCATCTCAAAACATTGAAGTCAACTTCATGTGAATAAAACGAGCACGCATCCTTCCAAACTAATGTTAAATGCCCAGTTTCTGAATCTGTATTACTATTGTATTACTGTTGAATCACTGAAGGTGTAATACTGCATAGTTATTCGCACATACGCAATATTTTCTATAATTTTCCTTGAAACAATCGACTCCAAGTACGTATGACATAAGTTGTGTAGCGTTTATTCACAAATGCAACTTGCGAATCTCATTGATCACCTAACACATGGATATTTAAATCGATCAAGTAACTGTGACCACAGTGTTTGTTTGTTGTAGATGAGAGACGAATAGAATTGAATGTGTAATCTTAACGATTTCCTAATGTGAGTGGATAATGTATAGGAATGACTATGCGACGAATGGAAGTGTAGATGAATATGATGTGCATAGGAATGGCTTTGTGACAAACATATAATACGATTCGTTTTTTTGAAGCAACGATTTTCCGCCAAGGTTTATCGTAGTTTTTAAACGAAAATGAAACTCCTCATTTGTTTCCCAACAGGCGAAATGAGATTTTGACCTTATTTACCAATGGTGATCAATTTTTGACTTTTCAGATCTAATCATTATCAGTTCATGTCAACTGATCTTCAAGTCGAATTCAATGTATTCAAATGGTGAGTGGATTTCACATACATATCAATCATCGTTTTTCAAAAATGTAAGAACTTCCAACATTTTCAGTTTCTAAGGAGATTTGAATCTCACGAATATTTAGTGATTACAATCCGTGAAGGTGTAAGTGTGCAGGTCTTATATGTGTTGACTTACGTGTACCATTATCTTCTCCTTCATGAGATCATTTGACAGTGAATAATCCCTCTGAATTATTGAAAATACGAAAATAGATAATGAAATATCTGTGAAATGAAAATCCATCTCTTTTTATTTAATGTACGTTGTAACCCGGAATACCTTTGCATACAAGTTATCAATTTCATTCCGACATCTACATGAAATGGAGATGTTTCAAGGAATAATGTCGCTTCAATGGTATAATGAACTTTTCAATCAACTGACTTCGGTAAAGTTATTTCACGTCCGCTCAAATTTGTCCAATGATTTTTTGACTGAGTAAGAGTAATTTAATATCTATCTGACAATAGCCGAAAATAATCATTTTCTGAGAGTCAGTTATTCATCGGTTCGGACAGCAGACCGAAGTGAATATATGTAGACTTGATGTTCTAGGTATTTAAGTTCGAGTAAAACATTGTGTACTTGCGGACTTTTCATGGTTGTTCAATATTCAGCTCCTTCAGAAAGTGTCTGGATTCGGAGATCATAATCATACGAATATGATTACAGAGATACAGTGGAATCAAGTATGAACCAAGTAAGTGCTAGTAAAGTATTGTAGGATAAAAAATATGATATGATATTTTGTAGGCTTTACAAGTTCAAACTGACTCCACTCAGAACATAGCTCATTGCTGCACATTTGTTCAGTTTTATTCACTTGTCTACAAAGTAGTGTCGTATCAATGAGATATTAATTATACTAAATGGATGTGAGAAAAGGAAACAACACAATCTACAACTGAATAATATAAGAACCCACTTTCATATAAAACATCAAACTCAAGCATTCAGATGTCTTTTTAATTCATTTGAGATTCGTCCGTAGTGCATTCTGTTTTCATACCTAAGTATCTGACCTTTAATTTTAATAAAGAAAGCATGCAAATTGATTGATGATTTCACATTGAATGGATAAATGAATTCGAATTAGACTGAAAATTCAAAGGAATTCCATGGACTTAATTGAATCAGCTATAAGGCGTCACATCACAGACAATTTGAGGAAAAGGTTCGGCATGTTACGAAGAGCAAGCGACTGATTCACTGAAGAAATTGAATCAACTTTGATTCATGAGATTAATTTGTGATCACGAAAACTCAATAACAATTTTAGTTTGAAGAAAATTATGGACTTACCATCAGAAGAATCATCAAAGTAACTGACTTGAATTTCGTAATATTTCAACGGGAATTCTAGTCTAATGTACCGAAAAGATGTAAACATATGGATAGCGCCTCCACCACAAAATGTATTTCCATCAGACCGAATCCTTTAAAACTGTCAATCACAACGTGATGAGGCTGATTGAAACTTATTGTTTGTGAGTAATGATAATGATGAGACTGTATATGTCTAATAGAATCTGACTGATTACTTATATATTGATATGACTCATTCTTAATAATCACTTTTGTAAAGTTCTTCCAATCCTTTTGTTGACAGATTTCTTCACAGTTACAGAACTCGGATAACGCGTTCAAGATCATAGAACATCGTATCAACAGATCATATGGAGAATTGAATCTAAAACGGCTCAGGTGAATAAAAGAACGTTATCTCATGGAATCGAAGTTCAATTTTTACGATGCACTCATTTACCTCGCATGTTCGGCTCATACTCACCTCATTATCTCACTCAAAGTAGTTTAGCTAAATAGAAATTCTGTAAGGCGATTTCATCATCGTTTAATATGAAATTGTAACTTCTTAACGCAGTCACATCCATTCTGTTTGATCATCATGTTATACCATTGGCTGTTAAAAGGTATTCGGATTAAAAAAGATATTAAATTTGGTATCCATGATGTAGAAGTATGACTGGCTGTGTCCAGTTATGTAGATTGAGTTCGTCAAAGATTGTATTAATAGAGAAACAATTTATTCTGTTAAAAGTGAGTTTTTGAAGATTGAGAACGACTTCTCGAACCAGACACAGATTTATAGTTACGACTGTGATTATTGTATCTGAATACTAGTAAAGTTGTTTACACGCTAGGGAAGGACTGATTTCCATTTTAGTATTTCAATGAACCATTTCCTCATATTATTTGAGCTTGCAAATAGATGTTCTCTTGATACAGTGGAGGTGCATTGTTCTACTTTAGAAGGGTTTTGACAGTAATCAAAATGTTGTATTCGCGAGCATCACAGTTTGGTATAACAAAACACCGTTGTGTAAATTCATGAATGAATCGACATCAAAATCAGTTTCAATGATACATTGTACAGTCTATGCTGTTGATCAGTCTCTAATTATGAGAAGAAAACTAGTCTGTTCAGGATAAGTGAGATCTAGATTAGAACCTAATTGGTAGTCTCTCCTTGTACTTTCTTGTGTATTTTACATAGTGTTACAAGTGAATATGTTGTAAGTACTCAATTTGACTGTATAATTTGATAGTTCTTGCATGTAACCTATTATTACTTACTGTGCTACATTTTCCATTTACGGTCTTGTGAAATAAAGACTTTACTGCGTTGCGAAGAGTGCTGAAGGTAGTAAGCAAGATGCTTGGTTAATATTTTGAGATCATTGAAAATATGATTGTATACAGACGTTCAATGTCTTCCTGAGACCTAGCAGTTGTTACCTCACCGGATACTCATCATATCCTTCATTCATATATTTCTCCATTTATATCTCCTGGTAGGACGAGACGTCAGTATATTAGAATACATGTATGCAAGCAAAAGAATAGAAGCTTCACAATGCTTTTGATGTGTGGACGAGTCTGACAGGTATTAGATAAGTTATTATTTCCTCTGTCCTTAGTATTACATGTAACTGATTGTTCAACGTTGGTGGATTGTGTCGGCTTTTTGACGTGAAAATATATTTACGTTCCAGTCAGGCTAATCACGTGTTATTGTCCTGAATTGTGTTGACGTTCTGTAGAATACACCCTGGGAGGGAGTCTAGCCTAGATATTTGTCTAAGGTAAATGAAAGTCCCATACGTGTAGGGGACGAGAAACCGAGCGTTATAGCAACCTTTTCTAGCGAATATATTTTGAGACGAACAGGTTGTTCGAGTTGACCTAGTCAACAAAATTGTATTCTCACCCATTTTTGTAATTAAGGATGTTGTACACATTCCTAATTTTCTCCAAAAGACAACCCATTAAATTCCATGTAGTTCATCCACTCGAATTATATATTCTCTTCAACTTTTTCCATTTTCTGTAAAAGGAAATGTGGAATACCCGATGCAGAGAATTGAGGGGATGTTTATCCAGCAATCACTACCATTTAACACCTTGTACCTCGTACATATAATTTTACACTGTGCACGACTTCTCATTTGGGATAACATAACTGTCCCTTACGCCATCTAATCCATCTTCATTTGTCACCAATATTCTGACAAATTCATTCAATGTGTCACATCATTACATGTCACATCTTAACAGTTTTGAAAGAAGCATTATGATGTAAATCTGATCGCTGTTTGAATGATTTATTTGGATAATATAACTATGGGGACTGAAGAGAATTTCATCAAGATAAGTTCTTTTTATCTGTCTAAGCCACTGTAAACAGATCTCTGTTTCAGTCTGTGGAAGATGCTTCATTTCGAATGTTATTATGGAGAGTTACATGAGCCAGCTTCTAGCATAAACATGCAAAATATCACTTCCGAATGATGTGATTGTCATTCGACATTTGCATTTCGACTTATTAGAATTCAAGTATGGGAATGTTTAGTCATTAATGTGAGAGTTGATTGAAGAGGCCTTACATTTTATTTACGACATTTATCGCAGGGTGAAAATTGTCCTCTTCCAATACGGTTTTCTTGATCCGTCCATCTGGATTGTTTAACAAAAGTAACAAAATAACCAGCAAATTAAAATACAATCCAAACATTTTAGAATTTAGGGTTGTGTATATGGTTGATCAGATTGTAGAGGTTTTGACTGATATCACCAGTCGATGAATGTCAAACCACCTTTGAAAATATGGAAACACAAACGACAGTTTCGTTCTGAAATGAGACTGCTCGGCAGTGTGCGACCACGATTCCGCATGCGCAGCTCAATTACAGGAGTTTTTGCAACATCCTGAATGGTTGTTTTGTGCACAAAAATTACACAAATACATTCATGAGCAGTTTCACCTAAGACAATAATTTTGCGCAAAATTGGAAAACAGATTTATTTAAGTTAAATTGCTTTAACGGAAAAATGAGATTTGTCCTCGATGAACAGTATTTGTTCGACGTGAACACAACACGTTCTACTCTCGCACTCGTGAAACTGTTCACACTGAGGACTGTACTTTGGCGATTCAATCACGATTATGTGTTTGAATATTACTGAAAATCAGTAAATTTATTTCAGTTCTTCTAATCTACTTAGCGTTTCTGTAAAAGAAATATTTTTCTTAATTGAACATTAGTGTAAATAATAGTGTACATTATCTGAACGTGTGATATGCCGATATATGTCTGTTGACCTTAGTTGTTGTTTGTAGAAATGTCAATGATGAAAACTTTTGTTGCTTTTCTCCATATTTTATAATAATAATTAGGTTATCTGATGTTTTCTATTGTGTAGTGAGAGTGATATTTACTTTGATTATAGAAAGGAATGTCGCTTTCTAATGATGCATTCATATGACTGACAATCATCGACAAGCACACAGCAGAAAAATGAATAAGATTCTCATTTTGCAATTATAGATTAGTTTCTAATGAGATAATGAGTAGATAGCAAGTAGTCTATCAACCTCTCAGGGAATATTTGGCACCAGCCATCAATAATCACAGAAAATGTTTACCATCTTATTTCATATAGTCGTAGTTATTGTAATCTCATCTGAGGAAATGTCATCACTAATTTAGATAAATTTATATTCGACTGGTTGTTCCTTCTCACGGTTATCGGATATCAGATTTTGATCAATCGTCGTCATCAGTATTATTATTTTAAACAATAAATCACGTTCTATGTATCATTATCTCACCGACAAGACTCCATAAACACAATTCAAGTCTCACCCAGGATATATCAATCTCATGTGCGAGCGCTAATTCACTTGACCTCTGAGCCAACCAACATCCAAAACTGTCAAAGTCTAGATGGTGGAGAAGAATTTTAGCTCAGGTGGATGGTTACGGCGAGTGACAACAGATGCGTTGAACTTCACTGATCACTGCTTCTTACTAGATCTCCAAGAAATAATACTTGAAGCCAGTAACGATTGAGCATATATTGATTCATATCAGGAGGGCTTTTGTGGATATTTTAGTAATTTCAATGGTACAACTCGTGGATGAGCACTGCTGAGGGTACCACTAAATAAGTACAATCAGCAAGACATAATTACTTTCGATTGATGAAACAGACTACTTATATCTGTCGACATCAGTATCAAACACCACAACATGATTCATTAGGAGTTTAAATTAAATATGACAAATTCAATGTAAAAATGCAAATTCGCTTCATGAATTTTTCGTTTTCAACTTTGTTTCCAACTAATTTCAAATGTTGAGACATAAAATAAACTCGAATCAAACATCACAAAGATATCTTTGCAACGCTGAAGTAATTTGATACAGATTGTAAGAATAACACATAATGAATAACAGATTAGACGTTAATACAGTTGACTGCCAGCCGGTTCAGTAGTCTAGAGGTTAAGCACTCGCGCATGAAACCTATGGGTTTTCTTATTTGATACTGACGAGTGAGATCGTGAATACGCATTGCTGAAGAGTCCTATACTGAGACGAAATGACCATCAAGTGAATCCAAGTTTTCTATAGGTCGTGGAGAAATAGCATAAAGTTATTAGTCTATGAATATTGTTAGAATACTCAACATCTCCTTTAAACAAGGCGAATTCATTTCAATAACACAAGATTCATAATCATAGCAGAATAATATGAATATCAAAATAGAGGCTTGTGGAGATTGTAATAATTTCAATAGTTGAATTCAAGAATCAATGTAAGCTGGACCACCTTTGAGAACCTAGAAGCATTAAACGGCTGATTCGTTCAAGTATGGGACCCCTCATTAGTCTACATTCAGAATCTTTTCCCATTGTTATTTAGAACTGTAATTGTGCATCTTGTGCGGAATGCATCAATATTGCCTTAGGTCACAGACATTATAAACACAGATAGATAGTGTCAAGCAGTGGAATCCACGACAAGCGTTTTCTCTTATTTAGGACCAGTCAGCTGTACATACTTACATCTCAGTGTTAATATTCACTCTGGGACTCCAACATACTACTCGGTTTATAAACAAACTGAACAGACCACTTGATAGAAAAACAACGTTTTTACAAGATCTAACCAAAAGTGGCAACGGAATATGTGACAGAGTAATTCATAATCGACAGGGCATAACTCAATAATGGTTAATCGTATCATAATAATAGTCTATAGGTCAAAATAAAGCTTATAATTAGAGGAACATGAATATACATGGTTTAGCTACTTAACAATGATACGATAAGTAATATTGAAATTGAATATTGAATAAGAGAATTTAATGAATTATTACACGTCATGTATGACGATATTCGTTGATTGTTATTTAATAAAATGATTTTATTAGGTACCGAATACATAGAATATCACACAATGAAGTGATTGAGTGAAGTGAGTGAATGAGTGAGTAATTGAGTATGCGAGTAATTGCGTGAGTGAGTGTGTGTGTGAGTGAGTACTTGAGTGTGCGAGTGATTGAATGGGTGAGCGAGTGAGTAAATAACTCAATATATGTACCACATAAACTGATCGATTTGTGTGTGAGCTGGAACACTACCCGGGTACACAGAATGAAGCGGGTGATTTCTTAGTGTGTTACACCCAGAGCCTATGACTTAGAGGAGTAATCCATAAGACCGTAGAGTAAGGTGACGAGAAGCGGTTCCGTGGTAGCCGGTGATCAACAATTGGTCCATACGTTATTTTTTCCTTGGGAATACTGGAGCCCATACGCATCATTGGTTTGGTATCAGGGTTTTTCAAATTCCCTGAGATGATCCTCCGTATCCACCAACCTGGTTAAAGTATCGGATATTTGATTTTCATCTTCTCAATTTTGTAAACAACAGTAATGCTACGGGAAAACAGTCAGTGGGATTTCTCTGGCAGTGGGTGTATACGAATGGCTATGTGAGAGCATTTGTAGGAGGAGAGATAACGTTTCTCATCCTCGAATTCGCTTATCGCCTTCTCAATTTCGCAAACAACAGTAATGATAGGATAAGGTAATGAGTAAAACTTCATTGTCAGTGGTTGTATGCATGTGGTCATGTGAGAGTATTTCAGTTAGGATAGCCGACATTACCCACTCTCGACTGTACCAGGGAATTTGGGAGGAAAAATAAATACTGTTTGTAAATTTTTTCTTAAACCGTTATCAAGAAAATAATGAGCTGTTTAGATTCTCTGCTGTCTTTCAGGAGTCATTTCATTAATAGATTTTCTTTATTTGTAGTTTGTTTACGAATTAGCTTACTATTCTATGTAGATGATTTTAGACTACTTATTACAATATTATAAGTAGTTAAAATATCCTGTTGTAGTTTCTCAAAACATCAATGTAATTTTTGAACGGAAACTCAGTTGACAAATCCTTTATTTGTGTACCCAAACATTGTTACGCGCATTCTTTATTTGCAGGAGTTTGAAACTACAGAACAGGTTCCTTTAAACAGATAATCCATGTAATGAACAAATGGATTACTCAGTAATAGGATAAACAGAAAGTGTAATCTCTTCTCAAGCGAAGATGGATAGTGGCTAGTAGTGCAATGAAAATACGTGCATTTCGTTCTATTTGGAACTCGTCAGTTAGCTGTAACAGCATCTCAGAGTTGATGTTCGCTATGGAACTCGAACCTAGTGTCGTTCACGTTATCCACTTAGCTACTGAGTCCTGAAAGCCACATGCTTGTACATGTAAGTTTAAATTGGCTACATATTCTTTTACTTCAATCTCCCCATTGTTGTTGAGGACTGTAATTTATCAAACTCTTATTAACATATGTGCATCCTATACGGATTGCCTCCATAATACGTTTATTCACAAGCATTCTGAAGAAAGATAGTAAGTGACTAGTAATGAAATCCAAGATACCGATTTCGTCCTAATTAAGACTCATCAACTAGACAAATGTACATTCCAGTGTTCATCTATCACTTCACAACTCAAACCAATACCATACACCTACCCAACTACTAAATCTTATTACATAGAAACATTCAAGCAAACAATAAATTCTGGTTTATCTTTATTAGATATTTCTTTAAAATGACCATCACCGTTCTTATTTTTCTGTCTATTCAAAAATTTTAAAAAAAATGTAGGAGAAAAACGTCATTGATCGTATTGATTGATTTTCTTCTTTTTTTCTTTGTTTTCATCATCAGTAAGAAAATGAACATCTACATGTTATACGAAGATAATTGATCCAATTTTGTTTCTCTTAGAGACAAGAGAAACAATGTGGTCGGGTGATTTTCACATTTGTAACCTTCATATACATTTAGAATGATCTTCGAAGGATTCGGTGTACTATTCTTTTTTCTCTCGTTTTCTCTTTCTCATTTCCTTCTTTTCTTTAACACACATTCTCTGAAGAAGCAAATTATCATGAGTGACGAAACATAATAATATCTAATTATATCTTTTAATCTATGCATTATGACATCTAACTCCATCTGTAGCTCTTCTACAGGTACAGACTGTGCTATGCATATGTAATAGTGGATTGTTGGGCATGAGATTTGCGACCACATCCCGTAGAAAACTTACTCGCTTAGAAAAGAGAGCTAACCAGAAAACAAAATTCAATTGTGATATTTTTCAATATACTATTATGAATAGACTTCCGTATGTGAGTGAAAGTAATAGAGAACTAACATGATGATCAGTTCTAGTATTGAAGTGAAATGTTGCTGTGATCAATACATACTTTCAAGTTGATTCAGCTGAAGTAACAAAACTTCATTTATTTCATTAGAAAAAGTTATATATCCGCCATTAAAAACTATTAAGAAGAGGAAAGATTTGTGAAATTTGAGTAATTTAATGGTTGAAATGATGAGTTAATTAAAGCTAATCGACCATAGAAAACCTAGAATTATTAGACGGTAGAGCAATTTCGTGGATTGTTTGAAGTTGGACATATACACCACAGGGTGATGATCGGTTAAGCAGTCTACAGGTTAAGTTTTCGTGCACCAGACAGAGGGTTTAAATCGTGACTGCGAGGTCATGTTGACGCATTCATCTTTAATAATAATTACAGTTGACATCCTGGACTCATTTCAAATAGTTGATCATCGAAAATCAAAAATCATCAGACTACGGTTTTGTCTTAGTATGAGACTTGTAAGCAGTGAGTATTAATGATGTAATAAAGGATAACTGTATGTCACAATGGGTCTTCAATATACTTGTCCAGCCTCTAGTTTAATTAGCTAATATAATCAGAAGGAGGGTTTTGTAAAGATTGTAGTGGTATTCAGTATTTATAATCAAATTTCTTGTTCATTTATATGTCAATACTACTTAAATGAATGTGATTTCCACTGGAGATTTCTATTTAGGCATAAATATGTTCTTTATTGCATACTGTCAATCAGTGCAATAAGAAACATACATTCATTAATGACTAGAGCTTTTAATCTAATGTATAACGAGAACTATACGTTAGTATGTAATGTGATTGAAAGAATGACTACTGGTAGTGAGTACGACACGATGAAACTATAATCTCTGAAAACATTTGAGCGACGTTAATGTCACCTTCAGAATGAGGGTTATAAACCAATGTGAAGAACAAAGATTATGATTTACAGTTGATGAGTAAGGTTAGGAATTAGATGAAGGGGTTTTCATCACCAACTGACATGAGCTACAATGCCACAAACTCAATTTAGCCAAATGGATGAATGAGTTTTGCGCTCAACTCCAAGATCTATTCTCTCATCACTTTGAGATCAGTCAAAAAGTCAAAACAGTAGACCTGTGACACGAAGAGACCGAGTTTAAAGTCCTTTGTAAGCTATTATGATCAGTTTTATGTCATAGTGACATTTATCAGTCATAATCAAAGTAGAATTTAATTTATCTCTTGAGGTAATTGAAAGGTGAATTATAGAAACCATCTACCAATTAACGTTACTGAGTTTTCGAAATCCACTCTCGTATTTGACCAATTTAACGCACTTATTCAACAACGTGATTTAAGTCGATGATTGTATACGAGGATTAGTGACATATATATATCTTAATGGCCATCAGAACCGAAGAAGAAACTTGCTTCAGATGTGGAGTCAGCATAAAGCTACTAAACTGTATTCATAGCAATTCATTTATCAAACTATAGATAATCTATTACATCTAGCAGAAGAGTTTTTGTACATAATATAGTATTTTTTTTAATAGTTGGGATGATGAGTCAGTTGAAGCTAGACCACCATGGAAAACCTCGAAGCATTGGATGGCCGTTTCGTTCTAATGTGGGATTCCTCAGCAGTGCGCATCATCATCATTATCGCTACACCATTCATTTTCTGTCCTAGTACACTGCTCTTCGAACATTCTTAGCCTTCTGCCATCGAGCATTTCACATTCCATTGATGATAAATATTACCTATATATGTCAACATCAGTAACATACACCACATAAGTATTTATATGAATTGTATATATCTAAAGCTGTAAGATTCAGATAAATGGGAATATTCCAAAAGGAACTGATATATTTTCACTAACAGGAAGGTAAAGTTCTTAGGTTTTGAATAGTAAACCTAATCTGAATAGAATAGTTACCATTAGATTAAAAGGGAAAATAAAAGGATACAAATAATGAATTTCTTTTAGAAATTTCAAATTACATGACAATACTACTTATTTCTCCGATAGATTAGTAGGCAATAGACAATGTTCTATTAATAATCAGACTATATTTTATGGATGACCTTTGAGTGGCTCCAAAATGACCTTGAGAATGTCCACCTAATTACTAAAGCTAACTGAGGATCAGGAACCTGTGTGAATAAACAAAGATTATGACTATTGTTTAAGCAACTAGATATCAAGAAGACTAAGATGAAATATTATGTGTTTGGATGTAGTCTTTCTTATGTCTACATGATGTGTTAATAGCTAGGTGGTTACATCATGGACTATAAAGCTTGATGACCTTGATTCGAATCATTAAAGGAACATCAATACCCTAAACATTGTAGATATATCCTACTGATGAGTGTTAAATAACATGAAACGTAATTGTGTAGTTATCTACTAACTACCTTCAACTACTTAACATTCATATTCCTTTATTATATTTATGGAATCGGAATGAATATTCATCACTATGATAGACTGAATCACAATTTGAATATTTGTTATTGAGTGTTAAATTTGTCTTTGTTTCTACTCGCTCACTTTCCACTCCTTTTATATTGTGTTTTATACTACTTAATTACATTGAGTAAGCAGTTGTATTCCCAACAATCTTGACATTTATGTTGTAATATTCTGAAATGTTCACATATACTTATAACCTTTATTGTACCTATCATTGTATTTATCATTATCATCACTGTACCTTAATCACTGTAGCGGTTATCCACAGTTTGTGCATTTGTTTAGACGCCATAGTTTCCACATGGTTTTGCTCTTGATTTAGGTTTCGGTTGTTCGTAAACTGTTATCGAATTTAGACACAGCTATTAGCTCTCCTTTGTAATATCGTATGTTACAATCTTTCTTTATGTTACTGTTACAGGAAGCCTTCTTATTTTCATACTTGAAGGACGTGTTTAAACGCTCCAGACACCTCACAAGTTGAGGTTTGTAACTAAATTTTGTGTATTATTCAATGAAGAACCGTAGTTATACTAAATGAGGTTAGTTTGTAGATGATAATGGTATCAATACATCTGGATTGATTAGACACAACGATCAACATGAAAAATGACAGTTTGTTTGAAGATAATATTTCAGATTTCACTAACTTATCGATTGTATTCATGAATGATTAATTTCACATCAGGTTAGATAGTAATAAAGACTAGAAATCGATAGATGATTATAGCAGTATAATATAAGGTTGTTTAAGAATAGGTTATCATAACCCCTCTAGAGATCTGTGATGAACACAGCCTACAAGTTACCTTAATATCCTGTTTGCTTGACGAATAGAAATTAATCAATATAAGGTTGTGGAGATTACTAAGTTTTTGATCGAGACCATGAATCGATTGATGTTTGACCATCACTGTTAGCCGTTTCGTCTAAATTGATCTACAGAATATCTGAGAACCATACAGTGAATGCTTCATCGATCGTCTCAGTTTTTATTGTTCATTCGTTTCCAAAGAAATCAATCTCAGTTCTCAATCTATTCTCCTTGATCTTCAAACCTTGTACCACCACGTATTTCAATTTCTGTGCATGATACATACTACTTATATCTGTCAACATCAGTAGAACACATAACATAATACTGTTCCAACTCTTTTCTATTCATATTCATATTAATTTTCAAACATATATGGTGATGTTATATCTTGAGCTGATGTACAGTTATACTAGAGTAGTATTGTTTTGATGAACTGATTCGCTGACTTATTCACTAAAGAAGATGAAGATAGTTTCCATGTCAAACAGAGGAATTAATCCGAAACCAGCTACACAGTTAACAGTCCTTCTCGTCAAATGTCAACATTATGTGTCAACAAATTTGTGGTGGACCAAAAAGATATGAACACAAAAAATATAAACAAAGTTATTAAAAATCAATAGTAATATATATAATTAATTGTCACAAATACAATAAAAATTGGGGACGTTACTTAAATTGATCAGACGTTGCGTGTTATGATTAGGTCCAGTAAAGTAAATCCACAATTATAAATGTTTGTTGATTCTGAACAGGTTGGTGAACTCTCTAATGATATAATCCAACGTTGAATGTGATATATTTCGGTTACAGTCTATAAATGAAGATAGAATTTGATTTAGACTTCGGATAGCTCAATCACAAATGGAAATAGAACGAGGAGTGTGCGAGAAGCAGTGTATTTGTTAGCCGGCAGCGGTATGTCACGCAATGTGTGTGTTCAAGGTCATTTACTAAAACAACAGTTACAGTCATTTAATGTTAAATATGCATACAGTGGAAGGTTGACAAAGTAAATACAAATAACATTGAAAACTATTTACAAAATAAGCTTGACAGGTCCATCTCCACATAGCTCCCCCCAGAGTGTCCGGAGGTAACACTGGTTATAATAGAAAAAATGTAAGGGTATGATATATACATGTATACAAAAATAATATTTACAGTTATAACCAACAAAAATGTGGAGATGAGTATGACCAGTAGCAGAGATGTAGCATAGCACAATAAACACACACACACACAAATGAAGACACTGTCATGTAATGTCTTGGTTGGCTAACAATGATAATAATAATGTGCAAAACTGCTAAAGACCCAACAAAAAAACCGGACTGTTTATGTTTGTGTACGATAAATGAATAACTAAACAGAGTTTACTCGTTTATTATTGTGACAAAAAAAAATTTTTTTTTAAAAAACTGACAAAACGAGTAATTGTGGAAATATGTGATTATGTACACTGTGAAAAGAAAAAAAATTTTTTTGGGTGAAATTAGTAGTGTGTGACATAGAGAGATGTGTGCTTTGCTTTTTTTTCTTTAATCGACGAAATCGACATAACGCTTGGGTTTGTTATAGGTCTACCGGAGCGTGTTAAACAAGGAGGCTTAGTATTAAGTTTTTTATCCTCCACTGGTTTTTCAGTCGCTGGTGAGAGGGGTTGATTATCAACAGCGTTGTCTTCCTTGACTTGAGTAGCTTCACAGAAAGCAGGTTTTATTCTGTCTATAGAAATAGTCTGCTTGTTGCCATCTCTGTTGATGATGAAGTATTTTTGTGTGCGTTTAATTACTTTATATGGACCTTTATATGGTTGTTTCAATGGTTTTTTAACCGTATCTACTTGGACAAAGACAAATTTGCACGTTTCAAGGTTTTTATCAAGTTGGACTCGATTGTTGTGTTCACGAGGGGATATTGCTTAAATATTCTGCATCGTTTGTAATAGGCGACTTGCGAAGTGAGTAGCCTCTCCTGGCGTTGTAGGTTCATAGTTGACTAGTTGACCAGGTAACGTTAGGGTTGTACCATAGACTAACTCGGCGGCTGTACATCCAATGTCTTCCTTTATGGTTGAACGAATACCGAGGAGTACAAGTGGTAATGCGTCACTCCATTTGGTTGTATCATCTTGTGCCATCAGCGAGCTTTTTAGTTGGCGATGAAATCTTTCAACCATGCCATTAGCTGCTGGGTGGTAAGCTGTTGTTTTGATGTGGTTCACGCCCAGAAGTCTTGCGAATTCCTGAAATAAGATAGACTGAAACTGGGGACCACGGTCTGTAGTGACGATAGAATGTACTCCGTAATTTGCTATCCAACGCTCAAGGAATACGCCAGCTATCGTTTCTGCGGAAGTGTCTTTTATAGGGCAGGCTATAGCCCATCTTGTGAATCTGTCCACTGCAGTGAGAATGTGGGTGAAGGAATTGGATGGTGGTAGTGGACCAACTATGTCTAGATGAATATGTTGAAAACGTTTTTCTGGCAGGGGATACTTGCCAACGGGACTGATCGTGTGCTTCTGAATCTTGCTGCGTTGACATTGTAGGCAGCTTCGCGTCCATCGTTTTACATCTGAATTGATATTTGGCCACACAAAACGCTCAGTAATCAATCTGGTTGTGGCTCTGATTCCTGGATGAGCAAGGTCATGCAGTTGGCGAAATACCTGTCGACGACAGGCTAGAGGGACGAAAGGGCGATTGTTACCCGTTCAAACGTCACAAACGATAGATGTATTTGAGAAAGGTATAGGTACTGGTTTAAGGTTCAAGTTAGACTTCACTTTGCAGCTTTTTATATCTGCGTCGTCTACTTGTAATTTTGCGATTGTTTCCAGATCGATGTCTTGCTTACGTACCAGGGTATTTACATCCTTTCGTGACAAAGCGTCTGCAACGACATTGGTATGTCCTCTGACATATTGGATGTCTGTTGTAAATTGAGAAATGTAATCCAATTGTCTTGCTTCTCGTGGAGAGTGTTTGACATACGATGTGCCAAAAGAATGGCAAAGGGGTTTATGATCCGTCATAATGATGAAATCGCGACCCTGTAACAAAAAATTGAAATGTTTTACTGCTAAATACATAGCTAAGAGTTCACGTCCAAAAGTGCTATAACGTTCTTGTGTTGGCGATAATCTCTTGGAGAAAAAGGCGATTGGGGTAATCGTGTTGTTTACTCGCTGTTGTAATACTGCCTCGACGGCTTTTTGTGAAGCATCTGTGCATAGGATCAACTGTGTTGTGGGGTCAGTATTTAGATGTTGAAGCATGATAGCATTAGCAATCATGGATTTAGCTTTTTCGAATGCTACTTTAGCATCAGAAGGTAACTTAAATATTTGGTTTTTTTCTTTCTTGGTACCTGATTTATCATTTTTCAGTAAATCTGTCAATGGCTGTAGTACATCGGCACAATTTGGTAGAAATCGACGATAAAAATTGTATGTTCCCAGAAAACGACGTAGTGATTTTACTGAGGTTGGTTCTGGGTAGCTGGAGATGGCTTTGACTTTTTCTTCAAGCGGTTTAATTCCTTGGGAATCAATATGGTGTCCTAGGGATTCCAGAGATGAGGCTCCAAATATGCACTTCGAAGGGTTGATTACAACACCATAACTTTTGAAACGTTCAAAAAGCGTGTGTAAATGCTGGACATGTTCTTCAGTGGAAGAACTAGCGATTAAAACGTCGTCGATATAGACAAATACAAATTCCAAACCTCTAGTTACTTCATCCATAAATCTCTGAAAGGTTTGAGCGGCGTTTTTTAGTCCGAAAGGCATCCTCAAGAATTCAAACAAGCCGAAAGGTGTAATTACAGCTGTTTTTTCGATATCTTCAGGTGCCATCGGTATTTGATGGTATGCTCGGACTAGATCTAACTTTGAAAAAATCTGTTTTCCATGTAAATTTAAAGAAAAATCATGTAAATGAGGGATTGGATACCTGTCTGGGATAGTCTGGTTATTTAGTCGGCGATAATCTCCACATGGGCGCCAGTCTTGATCTTTCTTGGGAACCATATGCAACGGCGAGGCCCAAGGACTGTTAGATTGTCTGATTATACCAAGCTGCATCATGTGTTCGAATTCTCTCTTAGCGAACTGCAACTTGTTTGGAGGGAGTCTTCGCGCCCTGGCACGAATGGGTGGTCCTGTAGTAGAGATATTGTGTTGAACATGATGTGTAGAGCATTCGTTTTGGTAATCAGTTCTGGTTATGCTTTCGTACTTCGACAGGATATCAGTGAAAATTTTGTTGTCAGGTCTTAACATTCGAACGCCATGAATTTCGTAATTCGAGGTAGGAGTGCCACTGACCTGAAAACTTGTGTTCTTGTCAATAAGTTTCTTTTTCCCCATGTCTACCAATAGGCTGTAAGCACCAAGAAAGTCGGCCCCGAGAATGGGTTGTTTGATTTCAGCTACGATGAAAACCCATGTGAAACGTCTACGGAGACCAAAATCTAAGATAAGTGATTGTTCACCATAAGTCTTAATGACTGTGTTATTAGCTGCGACTAGAGACAATTTAGTACTTTGCGAGTGCCGTCGTTGAGAAAGGTGTAATGGGACTATGCTGATTTCGGCTCCTGTATCGACCAAAAAATCTGAGCCCGAAATTCGATCCCTGACGTGAAATAGACGGCTCGGGTAGTGGCCAGAAACAGGCGCCGCCATCACTGTCTAGCCGTCTCGTTTCCCTGGTCATTTGGGTTGCTTATTTTAAAGTTGCATGGTTTAGTGCAACGGCGTGCCTTCTCCCAGAAAGTCGCATGATACCAGCAAGTATCTGCTATCCGTTTGGGTGACCTAAGACGGGGTCTGGATACTGATCTCCTTCTGGACTTAGATCTGGCAGGTCGAGAATGGATGGTAGAAATAGTCGCCTGCAGTGCTGCTAGCTGCTGTGTTAACTGTGTTATTTGTTGTTGGATGCTGTTAGATGGGCTAATCGTGTCTCTACTGGAGGTTTGTAGTACATTCAAACGTTGGCTGTCGGGATAAATCTCCATCATTTTGTCAGCCATATCAGCTAGATCGTCGAGATTGCCGGAAGTTCCTGATATGCTGAGAATTTGGGTGACATTCTGTGGTAAACGTTGAAACCACATCTGTTTAAGCAATGCATCGTCTACCTTATATGGCCCTGCTAAGTGTTTCATATGTCGGAGTAATTGCGAGGGTCTCTTGTCCCCCAATTCGCAAGAAGTTAGCAATTGCTGCAGTCTTCTCTCGTCTGAAACCGAGGTGCGTTGGATTACGGCTGTCTTTAATTTATCATAAGGTTCAGCTTCTGGCACGTGATCGATTAAATCTCCGACTTCCGCAGCAATCTCGATAGGGAGTGCCCCAACTACATAAGCATACTTTGTTGCCTGAGATTTTATACTTCTAGCTATGAACAAAGCTTCGATTTGTGCAAACCAGATTCATGGATTATTAACGCCGAACGTTGGTAGTCTTAAGTCTGAAATTGCGTTGATCGAGGTTAAGGCATTATCTTCTGATTGCGAAGAATTAAAGGAGTTGATCAGTGGACTATCTATATCAATGAGTTTACCAGGAGAGTTCATGATGGCAAAAACAAACATAAATGAACTAGCGTGCCAAGTAATAAAAAAATGAATATATATATAAACAGTAAACGTCTATAATGAATTCAAGGATCACCAAATAATTGTGGTAGACCAAACAGATATGAACACAAAAAATATAAACAAAGTTATTAAAAATCAATAGTAATATATATAATTAATTGTCACAAATACAATAAAAATTGGGGACGTTACTTAAATTGATCAGACGTTGCGTGTTATGATTAGGTCCAGTAAAGTAAATCCACAATTATAAATGTTTGTTGATTCTGAACAGGTTGGTGAACTCTCTAATGATATAATCCAACGTTGAATGTGATATATTTCGGTTACAGTCTATAAATGAAGATAGAATTTGATTTAGACTTCGGATAGCTCAATCACAAATGGAAATAGAACGAGGAGTGTGCGAGAAGCAGTGTATTTGTTAGCCAGCAGCGGTATGTCACGCGATGTAGTAGTGCAACGGAAAGTGTGTTCAAGGTCATTTACTAAAACAACAGTTACAGTCATTTAATGTTAAATATACATACAGTGGAAGGTTGACAAAGTAAATACAAATAACATTGAAAACTATTTACAAAATAAGCTTGTCGGGTCCATCTCCACAAATCCATATTCAAACCTAATTTATGGATCAGTTTATGTGAAAATAATGACAACTTAAGAGGTGATGTCAGAATCTAGTAATTCACATGTCGGAATTCATATAGTTTCGCATATAACACTATCTGTGTAGTAAACAACTACACGACTTGTGACAATCGAATATATCTGTATACAGAATTACACAAATACCGAAAACTATATATAATATATACTTTATTTGCAAAATGTCAATCAATCATCTCAGACGTCATTGCTCCTTCGTCGCTATACTAATCACTCTGTGTTCTCATCCACTTCTCATCAAATTTTCTCGACCTCATACCTTGAGATATTCCACTTTCTCTTGATGATACATACTACTTATATCTGCCAACATTAGTAGTACACATTATCAAAAAGAATTATCAGTTTGAATAATGTAAAAATATGTGAATGAATAGCATCTGTAGACTATGTAAGCCATAGAAGTTTTCAATATGCATGTACATTCATGAAGTCAAATAGATAAAAAGAAATAAAAAACAGTTACGTATCCAAAGTAAAATGAGTCCTGTCAAATAAATGATGTAATTCTATCAGCTGATAATGAGTCAATTCCATCATTCCTACATCAATAGACAATTATTTGTACAGTTTTAGTCAACAAAGCTGCGAATTATCAAGTCATTTCATCATCAAGAAATATGAACTAATTACTTATGGAAAGAAAAATAGATCATTCTTCCAAGCAAAAGATATCTTGATACACTTTCTGAATAGGTTCAAGCAATGGACTTCGAGAAGATTAATCATAGTTATAGAACCATACAGTGATCTTGATATTCTTTAAGCTTCTAAAAACCATGATAGCAATGGCACGAAGATTGATAATGATTGAATCAAGATAACAGAGAACTAATCATTCACTTTGTTTTTCTGCAGAACGTTAGATGAGTTAACTATCTTTTATTATATTTTGGGTTCTGAATACCTTTCAATGAATTATTTGGTTTTCCTTACAGGAAGCGATTGATAGAAGGTCCTGGATGATTAAAATAACGATATCATTATGTGTATATAAGACAAGATTTCAGGAGCCTGAAACTAATTGGGTATCGGATCGTTAGATATTAAAACTATCCATCTATGGAAATTCTCTCCACAGCAATACCTTCAGAAGATGATGAAACCTTAGATCGAACTCACAGAGCATCTGATTTCAAAGGTAGGAATGAAAGTTAATTATTTCAGTAAAGTTCTTGAAGAGTTGAACATCATATCCGTGTCGGCTAGAGACGGATGTTCAGCTCAGATATCTGATGAATGCTTGTGCAATATCATGGATCTATTGAAGTTGTACATCAACGCTGTTGGACGTCGACCATCTGAGTGGTGTAGAGGTTAGGCATTGGTGATCGAGTTCATTGGTCCCGAATTCGAGACCCATTTGATGGATCGTGAATGCGCAATAGTGAGGAATCCCATATTAGAAGGAAACGGCCGTTCAGTTCTTCCAAATTTATTAGGTTGTCTAGTTTCAATGGACTCGTGAATTCAACTATTAGATTAACTATAATCTCCATAAAACTCCGCTCAGAGCACTTCCTTGACTTCTGCCGTCCGCAAGACCGGATGAAGGAGGAGGGTAGAGCAGATGGTTAGCGACCCTATTCAGTAGAAATCTAACACGCAAAAAAACGCGCACATTTCCACATCCCCACATTCAGATGATTTCATTTTAAAACGTGTGTATTTAAAAGAGGTTGCATTTTTCTCATTCTATCTGATGATAGATAGAGAGAAAATATACCTAGCACTTCAAAGTCTTCATTTGAATAGTTCAGCATCCATACACTATAGAAAAGCTCTCTAGCCTCATACCCTTGGATATCAAGCTTAAACGGTTCATATAGACTACTTTGATACAACTGTGATCTTTAGAAATTATTGAATAAACGATAAGAGATTAAGTTCTTTTGTTGCTGGTTTACTTGTATCTTCCCATTATTATTTAGGGCTACAATCGATAGATTCGAGTTCCGGAGTGATCATCAACTCTGTGATGTAGGTACATCCAGGTGACGGGTTTTATGTGGAACGAAACGCACGTCCTGGGTTCCACTCCTAGCCACTACCCATCTTTGCATTATAAGAGATAATATTTTATGTTATCCTATTACTTAGTGATCCATTCGTTCACTCACATGACCATGTGCATACAACCACTGGCAGTAGAGTCCTACTCAATATCTTCTCGTAGCATTACTGTAGTTTACGAAATTGAGAAGGGGATAAGCGAACTCGTGGATGGGAGACGTCATTTCTTGCTCTCCAAATGCTCTCACATGGCCATGCGTAAACAGCCACTGTTAGAGAAATCCTACTGATTGTTTTTTCGTAACTTTACTGTTGTTTACAAAACTGATAGGGTGGAAAGTGAATTACGTTGCTTTAACTACGTTGCTAGGTACGGAGGATCTACTCAAGGGAGTTGGAAAACCCTGATTCCAAACCAATGATGCATATGGGCTCCAGTGTCCTGAAAGAACGAATAACGTATGAACCAATTGTTGACCGTCTGCTACCACGGAACTGCACCTCAGAACTTTTTTCTACTTCCTAACGGATTAGTCTATTAGGTCATTGGTTTTGAGGGGGTAACCCAACAAGAAAACCATCTGTTTCAGTCTGAGTACCCCGGTAGTATCCCAGTTCAAACACAAATCGATTAGTTTATGTGGTACATATGCTGAGTTATTTACTCATTCACTTACTAATTCATTCACTCACTCACTCACACACTCACTCAATCAGTTCAATGTGTGATATTAAACCATTAACCATTCTACAGTTATACCCTTCTATTATTTAATGCATTGCATTCCATTGCCACTTTGGTTAGATCTTGTAAAAACGTAGTTTTACTATCAGGTGGTCTGTTCAGTTTGTTTATAAACCGAGTAGTATGTTTGAGTCCCAGAGTGAATATCAACTCTGAGATGTAAGTATATCCAGCTGACTGGGCCTAAATAAGACAAAACGCTTGTCATGGATTCCACTGCTTGAAACTATCCATCTGTATTTATAATGTCTGTAACCTAAGGCAATATTGATGAATTCAGCACAAGATGCACAATCACAGTTTTAAATGACAATGGGAAAAGGTCCTGAATGTGGACTAATGAGGGGTCCCATACTTGAACGAATCAGTCGTTTAGTGTTTCAAGGTTGTCAGAAGTGGTCTAGTTTACATTTACTCATGAATTTAACTATTGAAATTAATAAAATCACCACAAGTCTCTACTCTGATATTCATATTATTCTGCTATGATTATGAACCCTATTTCACTCAAATGAATCAGCCTTGTTTAGAGCAAATGTTGAATAACCTAACAATATTCATAGACCGTTAACTTGATGCTATTTCTCCATGACCTATAGAAAATTTGGATTCACTGGACGGTCATTTCATCTCAGTATAGGACTCTTCAGCAATGCGAATCCATGATCTCATACATGAGATTCAAACCAAAAAGAAAATAGAGCGGTAAATTTGTTTTGATACGATCAGTTAATTAACGCTGGTTTATTGTTCTACATATAGGTTATCCATTGTCACATCCCATCTTAATGGAAATTGCATATTACTAATAATTGTTGTAGAGGACTTGCATTGCAATTTCAATAATTGAAATAATTATTCTTTCGAAGCTAGGCCATCATGGAAAGCCTGGAAGAACTAAACGAACATTTCGTCCTATTTTGGTAGTCCTCAGCAGTGCTCATCCACGAGTCCAACCATTGAAATAACTAAAATATCCACAAAAGCACTTCTGATATAAATCAACATATGCTGACGGGTGACTGGCTTCAAGTGGTATTTCTTGGATATCTAGTGAGATGCAGTGACCAGTGAAGTTCAACGCGTCTGTTGTAATATTGTAGCTCACTGAAGACGATGGTAGATATGCCGCTGTTTCTTGTGGATTGGTTGGAGTTGGACATCAACAGTGTTGTATTTTGACGGCTCAGAAGTTTAGTTGTTGAGCACTCAGGCATGAGACTGGTAGGTCCTGCATCAGACTTGAATTTTTTTTATGGAATCTTGTCAGTGGGATAATGATAAGCGCTTAGTGAAATTGGAGGTTGACCGGGTTTTTCTCCATGCACTTATAAAAAGACATTTTCATAAGATCATGATTTATATTGTTAATTGTTGATGTTGATTTTTAACATTATGTTCACGTCAAACAAATACTGATCATGGATTATAATATGTTCCTGATGGATAATCGTATTTGGTGACTGTCTTCTCGCGGTGTTTCTTGGAGATCTACAACCCGTCCATGAATTGAAGCTGAAATTTTCAGCATTAAATTCGAGGACTCAACATCCAGCTGACTTATTTTGAATTGAATAGCCTACCGCCGAAAAACTCAGACATCATTAATTGCGATTAATGATATAATTCTCACATCGGATATTGATGGGCTGTTTTTACGGTAACTGCGTTTCATCAGACCTCTGGGAATTACTGCCTTTAAAATTAGCTCACTATCAAGCAAATGATGATTGAGATTCTATGTAGTTTCATCTCTAAACAGTAACAGATTTACTTACTATGATAATTTCACTCATTTATCATTAGAGATTACAGATTCCTGAACGATTCTCAGTATAATTATGATTCAATATAGTGAAAATTCCCATTTTGCCATATGGTAAATAAAGAAGGAACGAATTGAGCGAAGAAATTTCTTTTCAATTAGTTTTTCATCATGGCTCTACACTAATATATATACGTTTTACAATAAGAATATAATACTCATCGAGTAGATATGTTACGTAATAATTACATAATGACATTTAAATTAACATTCAGTAATTGGAAGAAAGAGGATTATTAATATTCAAAGTAATCAAGAAGTTGCTATGTTGCGTAATATAAGAAACAAAGAAGGAATAGAATTTTACCGGATGGTCAATAGGATAGTAGTGCTCAATTTAGAAGCTATCTGACTCCTGGGTTGTTCTTTATTCGAGCTATCGGGAGGCAAGTGTGCTAAATTACATTCTGTACCAATAGTCACTTAGTATTTCCTTTGGGTAAGATGTCACATATAGCATGGTATTAGCTAATCAGAAGACATTGATTCTAAATAGACAGTTTATGCGATCTGATCACTACAACTGCACTTCCGTCTTACAATCCGATCTCCTGAACCCTATATAATTCAAAAACATTTGTCAAATTTCACCAGCATATCAGATATACAGAATCAAATAATTCCAAATGTTTTTGAGTACATTCTAAGATAAGAAAACTACTTGAATATACATATACTAAAACGTTTTATGATCCTATAAACAAGTTCCCTGTTTAATGAACTATAACTACGAAATTATCACCGTTCTGCTGGTATAGAAAATATTGAAGATTCCCATTGTGATATGTGATACGTGTGATATGTGGTATAGAAAAAACAAAAAAGGTTGTTAGTGGAGTTTTGTTCTCTGAGCTGGATAGTTTGGTTGTGGAGCTTTCATCGTTCTTCTGAACGACATCATCATCACAAACTTCAGATAGAAGTGAAGTGTTCGAATTTCTAGATACCTGTTTCACAGCTTGCTCTGTGCACCTCTATATTGATTGGTTCTTATTGACCTTAAATTTGTCATTGTTTACTTCTTTGTTTCGGTTGTGTATCCCATTGGTTTGATTTTTGTTCCTATATTTTCGCATAGTTTTCCTGATTGGTTGGTAAATTTACCAACGATGAAAACTTCACGACCAAACCATCCAGCTCAAAGAACAAAACTCCACCAAAATCATCGACCTGAGCTACAAATCTTCGCCACCATCACAAAAATATGTGATACATGGGTTAATAACGATGATGTTTAGTTTATTCTAATACTAATATGAAATAAATAAAATCGTTGTGATATTTGTATGAACTATTGATTCTTTTGTATTTGATGACTGTTTGATTTTGAATTCCAAATACAATATGTTCGTTTGTATTTTAATGATGATTAGGAGTACTTGGATTATAGTATGAACTAAGAATCCCAGAAATAACGTAATCGAAGTACTAGATAAGGTCAAACGAATGTACTGCATTTAGAATTCGAAATCAAGCATTCAAGAAGTATATGAGGTCAGTTGTGATTTGAGTAACATAGTGGTTAATTGTCATTGTGCAAAATTGAGTGATATGAGTTTGGATCACACGAGGAGCATCGAACACCTCCAGATTGAGAGCACAGTTCACTAACCTGTACCAACCACCACGAAATCTAAGTTCACTGAAATTTGAAGACAGACTATACACAGCGAACATCGTCTCATAAAATCAAAATATCTCCTCAATAACATCAAGCTAATATGTGAATTGGAGTTGTTGAGACAGACATAGATGGCAGGCTGTTTAAATGTTCAACTACGAATGCTTCCCTACGGAGATATTTATTTTAATTCTATTGCAAAATTATTGCGAAGTTCAATGCCAATTATATTTTAACATATTTTCGATTTTCTGTGAATTCAGATCGCTTCCAGCTAACCATGATATTCAACTTCAATCAATATTCAACACAAACATACTTTTGGCCAACAGCTAAGTGTATCTATTCAGAATATTGGGCATCAATGAGTTTATCTGTCACAGTGATTGATGTAAAACGGTACACTGAACGCGATAAGGATTATGCCATCAGGATGATTGACTACAGTCTCATGGTCAATATACAAGTGACATATTGTTTAGTCGAGTCCAGAAGCATTAAAAGTAGCTCCGTAGCTCTATAGATAAATAAAATGAGAACGAGAAAACTAGATAATTCTATATGAAAACGATCACTCAACTGATTTGGAATTTGAGGGTTAATGTTTATAGCGATTACTCATAATCGAACGAAGATCGTCTATGAATTGACGGATAAGCTGTTTGTTTTCATTTCATATTCACATTAGAAAAGTATTGATTATTTGTAGAATGAAAATGTCATTCATCTTTATTCCGTGTGCGGTGGATGTTTGTCATTCATATGAATGCATCATTAGTAAGCGACATTCTTTATCGTATTTATGATTCATATCACCCTCCATACACAATAGACAATGTCAAGTAATATGATGAATAATAGAGAATATGATGATAGACAAGAAGAAAATCTGATCATTATTATTTCTACCGACAACAACTGAGGTCATCGGATAGATCATACTCTCAGATAATGTACACTTTTATTATCATTCTTTTCAGTTTTAGAAAAAATATATTTCTTATGCCAAAACTCATATTGTGCTGAGAATTCTATATTGTACCAAAATATAATATTGAATAAAGCCATTAATAATAATAATAATAATAATAATAATAATAATAATAATAATAATAATAATAATAATATTAGATTAAAAGAACTCAAATAGATATGATGATTGTATGTCTGATTGTAGTCCATGGTGTAAACAGTTTTGAGATGACGAAAGAAGTACTTGTTGTGTTCAATTCAGATAAATACCGCTCATCAAGAATAATATGTTCCTGTTGCACAATGCCTTCTTCTTAATCATTTCAACCATACTTACTAGTTTTCAAACAGATTATGATGGCAAAATAACTGGCGATGTAAAAGATGAATGTCCATTTAACCAAAAAAGAGAAGACAAAATACAAACAAGCAACAGAACAAACAATCGACAATTACGATTGTGGAACTGAAACCACGCATTACGGTCTCTCTGTTTTAGTGAAAAAACGTTTTACTTGACGACATCAATTAGTGAAGCTGTACAACTGTATTCATACGCGATTTTCTAGACAATGTTGTGATCTATGGACAAATGGAGAAGTTTTTTCAAAATTATCAAATATAATCAAACTTATTGAATCGGATCTCGGTTCACGTGAAGTGGAACGGGCTAAATGGAAAGTAGCATAAATGAGTAATTTGAGTGGAAAGAGGAATTTATTCAATTGTCTACCGTTAGCAGCAAGAAGAATATGCACTGAATACACAACAAATGATGTAGTAAAATAAAGGAGTTTTACAAAATTATCAAAGACCATCCGGCGCATTGGATTCGATTTCTATCATAATGAAGTGCTGTCCCATACATATATAAATGAACAGAGTCAAAATAATCAATAACTTTCATCCATCTCAAGTAATAATCTGCTGATGGGATGGTGGTATTTCAATTCATTTTAATTTTCCAATTACTGTCAGCAGATGTAAGTTAGAAGTCATTCTCGTTAAGTGTTCACTGGATTAGATACAGTTCATCAACAGTTTTGTCTTCAGTTGATAGCCGTTTGGTCTTTGAGGACAGAGAATAAAATAAATTTCTCTATCTACTCAGAGCATCCAACTTCTCTATTTTACCACAGAAAATGTTGTGATCTATGGACAAATGGAGAAGTTTTTCAAAATTATCAAATATCAAACTTATTTGTGTGATAAAAAACAGGTTACATGTAGTTGTTTGAATTTCACAGTGTTGTTTCGATCATTTCATCCACACAGTTGGAACAATGTGTACGGATGTATGAATTCAGAGAAGAAAGAAATGAACAACGAAAGTCAGTGTACACGAAAGCAACGCATATCTACTTTAGTCTACATAAATTTCACTTCGTTAAGCTCTTCACATAACCCCTAAAATAGCTGAAGTTCTTACCATCCATGAGATCAAACTAGAACAACGTGTACAAATGAAGTACGTCTTATCGTCTTATCCTTACTTGGGCTTATTTATTATTATTACTGCATTCTCATTTAATTATGTTTTCTGTTCTCATTATTTTATTCATAATATGCATCATATCGCCTTATTTCTTTTTATATCTCTATGATATTTGATGATTGTAACAAAAACATTTTATTGCATTCCCTAAATCTAAATCGGTTGTTATTATACGTATTACGTAATCTAGTATTATAATCTTTCTATTACTTTATCTTGGTTATTCGTGTTCACATTTCCTCACAGAATTAGTACATTAATAAAACAATTTTCATATATATGTACGATTGTACAGCTTGACAGTAAATTCGTTGAAAAGAGATTCTTTCGCTTAACTTCATATTTCTACTAACTATTTAATCATAAGTAGTGTAGATGGAACTCACAGGAAAAATGTCGCTGTCTTTTTCTAGTAGCATGTTCACTTATCATAATTTTAAGTTGTAAGTAGATGACGAAAAACCGCGAAATATAGTGACTTCATCTTATTCTGTTGCATTAAATTTTCATGTTCAAGTGAAGTGTTGTATGAAACTTGTGAAAACTGCTTCATGAAAATATCTATCTGTCACCTTCACTAGATGACATTTTCATCATCAAATGAACGATAATTGATTATATCAATGATCATAAATCGGACACATGATTGACAGTATTCCATAAGTATTTGTATACTAAACAAACACGTCATCTATAATTGGGCATTGACCAATAAATATGAACATCTCTGTCCTACAATGAGGTCCGTTATTGTTAGAGTGACGAAGTAATTGATTGACTAAGGATTTTTTTAAAAAAATAGGCAAATCTATGTGAAAAGGATCTGTGAACGCATTTTAAAAATGAATGGTGACATTGGCTTTTTTCAGAGCTGAAGGAGGAACGTCTATAGATTGACGGGCAAGCTATTTGTTTTTATATTTTATATTCTCTTTTAGAAAAGTAGTAATCAATTGTAAAATGAAAATTTCAATTTATTATTTTTTCTATGTTTATCTGTGATCTTGAGTCATATGAGCACAATATTAAAAAGAGAAATCTTTACTCTGACTACGGTTTCTATCACGTTTTCTTCACAAATCGATAATACCAAGTAATTTCATTATTATGATAGACGATGTTAATAAACAGCAAGAAAATGTATCAACATTCATCTTTTTACCGACAACAACTAAGGTCAACCGACAAATATTTGCAAATCATTCTCCTTGTTAATGTAAAAAAATATTATTATCATTGTTTTCAGTTTTAATAAAAAAAGTATTTCCTATGACAAAACGAATATGAGATTAGAAGAAGTCCAATAGTAGAAGTAATGAATACATTCAATATTCAAGCACAAATTTCTAACTGAATCGTCAACTAACAGTCCTCAATCCAAGTATGTTTTGGTGGACAAAAGCGTTGACTATTGTGTTCATGTCAAACTTGTTCTGTTTATTGAAGATAATATGCATTTGTTGAACAGTATTTTCTTCTAAATCACATTCGTGATTCTTTTTAGTTGCGAAACACAGTTTAGTGCCGTATAAAATTCTACTACTTCTAGTGTATCAATCGTCATCAAGAAAATACATGAAATAATAAATTAGTGCCTACGTAAGAAACTCAGAGTTTTTTAGTCGGAAACTATCAGCAACAGCCTCCTAAGGGAGATGTAGCGAAAATCAAGAAACGTCATTGAAGGTGAATAAGACATGTATCGCTAAAATCATCCAACTGCATCACAAGGCAGGTGCTAACTTGGAAACCTGAAGTGGAACAAAAAAAAGTGGAAGACTAAAGAGCACACTGAGTTGTGAACTAGAAGCAGAGATCAAAACGATGAACAGCGACCGGGAACAACTGGAATGAATTTAGCAGGACAGAGTTGGATAGAAAATGCTGATGGGCTCAGATGCCACTTCAAGAGGATTAACAGGGGTGTGTATGTAAATGACTAATAAATGTAATCTTGGAAAGCAAATTTTCATCTTATTATTTTTTGCTCATCTGGTGAATTCAGGTATTTTTTAACAAGATTAGGACTACGTGCTCCTTATTTCAACTTCAACAGTTAACCTAGGTAGAATTTATCAGCTGATAATACAATGGACATTACACATAAGATCAAATCCCTTTTATTCACACCTTATACTCACTACGTTTTCAATAGTTGTGGAAACTCGTTATTCATTGTAAACCGATTACTGCTTATACTCTTAATACCTCTACCACTACGGGATTTGAATCGACAACTGCACCTCTGTGTTAATGTGGTACGGCAACTCTAAATGATGTAAGTACGTACGAAGTTCTACGTTGTTACTGACTGACTGGAGCTATTTTGCATTAGGCATTAAAATATTCACAGATTGGTAATACGTACAAATAGTTTATAAGTCTCATTTGAAGATTCACTGGAGAAGAATGCAACTATCTACCACAGAATAATCTTTGAATGAATAAAAACTCACTGAAGTACATAGCATATAATCAACGAGTTGCTTAAATGACATTTCATGAAAACTGAATGACATTAAGTGCACGGTAATCAATCCGCGAACGGTAATTCTAAGCATTTAAAATATGACAATCAATTTCACTGTTACCTTGAAATGACATTGAGCAATTAAAATAATGGTTTGCTATTGTTATGATTAGTGGATCTTTTCGATATTATGTTTTCGGTACAATATGGAATTTTCAACTCAAAGTATCTCAATAGATGAAAATCACTTATCACTGCATATATATGTTGAATAGATAAAGTACTTGGAATTGAATGAAATGTCTTTATGAGAAGATTGGCAATCTATTCAAAGTTTCTATTTCAAAACATATAGGATAATACAAGTTACTGACTATGTTATCTGAAACACTATTCCATAAAAAAGAGAACAATTGAAATGAACTGATAACTGCATTCATAGGTTGAGTAGATAAACTAATTGGAATTGAATGAGGTGTTACTTTGAGTTAATGAACAATGTTTGCGTATATAAAATCGTGTAAGAATACAAGCTGATGGCCAGGTAAACTCAAACAACTTGTTTGTCACACACCACATTTGCTAGATAAGGTATTGTTTAGCTTTCATTCTATGGCTTCCATACACGGATTCTAATGTAATGAATTTCGTTCTACTAGAAGGCATACAAGTAGAAAGATATAAATCAAATAGATGGTTAGCGTCTATTAACATAACACCTGTCAGGCTTTAGCAAGACATCAGATGTCTATGCACAATTATATTAATGATCACCTTAAAAGATTCATCACACATATTGCTAAGTGCCTCCCGCACTCTTTTGAATTCAGAAAAGTCTTTCATTAAAAAGCCTCTGAAAGGATAATGGACTTTCGTAAACAATAATTGATTATAAGGAAGAATTAATAAATCCCAAAAGTTGATGTCGTCCAACCTCAAAAGCATGTAACCTCTGTATGAAGTAAATCATACTGCTCAATTATAACGTACATGTCATTAACAATATGTAAAATTCACAAGAAGGTATAAAGAGATACTTTATAAACTGAATCATACTCTTTCTGATCACAATAATGATTTCCACTATTACATATGCAGATGGTTTTTATCTGAAAATGAGATATTGATCAAGGGGAAAGAATGGATAATTTATCAATGGAAACAATTGTGATGTTGATGAATTCACGAAATTATCCAACAAGGGTTTATCCAACTACAGAGGGACACTCAAGGGAACAGCACTTTGATCATTATCAACAGTTTCACAAAGTTAAACATCACACCTCTACTATATAAAGAGAACAGCTATATGCAAATAACACTGAGACACAAGAATTTCTGAAATATATCGATGAAGTTACTATTCGTTTACGAAGTTTTTATGTTTTGAATTATTTGAATTATAGTACGAACTAAAAATCCCAGAAATAACTCAATTGAATCAAGAAGTACTAGACAAGCACAAACGAATATATTGTATTTAGAATTCGAAATGAAGCATTCAACAAGTACAAAATAATCATTAGTTCATACAAACACCACGTCCGCCATAGCATTAATAGGAGTATAAGTGTCTGTAATCGGTTGTACGTCTTCTTCTTAAGTTCATCCTGAGTCTGTTCGACATTGGATTGGATAAAAACTTGGTATTATCTAGAATGTCCTAATTAGTTCTGAAATTGACACCCGAAATCGGAACAGATTCACCTGGGTCCTGGAATTGTATACAATCAGCATGTCGGTTTGTACTGAAATCATTAATATCTAGAATTCGAACCATAGATTTTTCAACACTATCTTCCCATCTCACGAAGCAACAAGTTGTTCAAAGAAGGTTTTGAGAAAACTTCAGGCAACAAGTACACGAATGGTAATGTTTAACATTCAAAATATGATGATCATTTATGCTTTCATCACAAAATCATATTGAAAGATTAAGAGTATATTACCCAGATAACGTATTGTAGGATTATTTTTACTTTTGCTTGTATAGATGGATTCTAATGCATTAATGTCTCGTTCTAATAAAAAATATACAAGGAGAGACATGTAAATGAAATGACTGGTTAGTACCTGATAAGAAAACACCTGCCAGAATTTAGCTAGAAATAAGTTTTTATCTACAGCCCTAATAATACTGACCTCAAAACGTTCTTCGCACTCCTTTCTAAATGCCTCGAGCACTCTCCGTAGTACATCAAAGTTCCATTTTTCAAAAGCCCATGAATGGATAATGGAGAACAGTAATGACAATTACTTAGGGATGTTACTCCTCGTGAAGGAGCATGGGCCGCTCACCAGAATTCTCCATCCAAACCTGCCTTGCGCAATCCTTTCCAGCTCCTTCCAATTCTTATTCATCCTTTTCACATTTACTTTTATTTCCCAGCGTAATGTGTTCTTTCGCCTTCCTCTCTTACGCTTCCCTTCAGGATTTTAAGTTGAGGTTTGCCTTGTGATGATGTTTGATTATTTGCTTAATGTATGTCCTATCCATTTCCATCTTATTTTCCTAATTTCTTCTTCAGTTGGAAGCTGGTTTCTTATCTCTCAGAGAAGGCTGTCGCTCATGGTATCCGGCCAATGGATGTTGAGTATCTTGAGTAGACAACCATTTATAAATACCTGCACCTTCTTGATTATGATTTTAGTAGTTCTCCAAGTATCAGCTCCGTACAGTAGAACTGCCTTGACGTTCGTAGAGCAGTAAAGATCAATCGGTTTTGTTTGTTCCACTACAGATCATAATACTTGAGGAAACGACATTTTGTTTAATGTCGACAACGTTCTAAAATGAAACTATACACCTCTATTGTACCAAGAAAAGAAAACTGTTTGTATATATTACCCAGACGAAAATATTCCTGAAATATTTCGCTCAAATTACCATTTGCTTACAATGTTATAAACGTTTATTCACTGATTATTCTTTGACGTTTAGCGCGAAGTAAATACAACCTTGTCATTTTCATATCACAGTGGTTAACTTGTGTGTTTAAACACAAATGACAATTATGACAAGCCCAAATGATATGAGAATGTAGTTTATAGAAATAATTAACTGAAAATCAGTCTTTTTCCTGTGCATTAACAGCTTTCTTGAGGTTTTCAGATACAATTACTACTAATGTAACTACAAATCAGAATGGGTTTTGTGGAGAGTTTTAGAAATTTCACAGGTTGAAGTCATGAGTCCATTGGGAACGTGGAAGCACTGGACAGCCGTTTCGTCCTAGCATGGGACTCCACAGCAATGCGCATCCACGACCCCGCACCACGCGGGGCTCGAACCCAGGACCACTAGACCACTGAGCCGGCATCCGACTGTGTTGGTGTCTAACTTCAACTAATCCACGAAGTTGCGCCACCGTACACCAGTGTCTTCAGTGAGTTGTTATCTCACAACAGGACGAAATGGCCGTCCAGTGCTTCCAGGTTTTCCAAGATGGTCTAGCTTCAATCGACTCATGATTTCAACCTGTAACTACAAATCTTTGTCTGATTAAAGAAATCGTTTTCAATTTTACGGAGTTAACTTCCGCTGAAGTATATCGCCTTTCTTTTACTACAATCTTTGATAACATCGATCTATATAACTGAATATAGATGCAGTATAATTTCTAAATGGTCAATAGAAAACATATTGTGCTGTTTGACTTGAAGATCTATTAACAGTCAGCAGTGTAATATGATGGATACATAGAGTGGATGTGGTTTTGTTCACAAGTTACCATTTCATATTAAACGACTTATGTAATCGTTTGACAGAATGCGTTTATTTAAATAAAATGCAAATGTGAATGTAAAACTTTTAATATCCAATCAAAACAGTTTGTGTTACTTTTGTTTTAACCAATCCAATCAAGATGGTGCATTATTAAATGTGTATTAACAGATTATTACAGACAACAAACTGTTTGTTCATGAACATATGAGCAGATCTTTTGAACTACAAGTTAACCAATCGTTGATTATAAATTGGTGTTAATCACATCCATGATAGGTTTCATCAATAGTGGTCAGGAATTTCAAACAACTGTGGATAAATTACAGGTCATGTTGTCAACAGCCAGAAAAATATTGAATAAAGATGGGCTCATCTACGTCTATGATTGGATAACAATGAACATACGATTTTGCCACGTATATTCATCTTAATGGTCAGTTTGAATCATCGAATCAGTAGTAAACAACCATACACTTCAAAAATCTATATAAACCTGACACGTACTATTCAAATATGACCTACTACTTTGAACAAGAAGATGAGGTGAGTGTTGACTGAACATACGAACTCAAATTGAAAATTGATACAATGAGATAACGTTGTTTATTTTATCTGAATCATTTTAGACACAACATTTTATCTTTTCAATCGATGTCATTTTTTATAATTATCATCTGCCTTACTGAGTTCTTCGAATGCCAGGATATCTGTGAACAACGTGAATGGACGACCTCGGAAAAAGTAATTTTTGAAAATTGTTGATATCGATATGTAAGTAATCAGTTTGATCGTTATACACATAATCAGTCTCAGCGTTATATGTATTTGCAGAATATCAGTTTTAACCAGCCTCAGTCAGATGTGAGTACAAGTTTGGTTAAATCCACTGGTCGTTTGGTGAGTTGATTACATTTTTTGATGAAGGTACTTGTCCCTATGTTTACGTCTTTTTAGGATGTTAAACCGAAACTGTCGTTTAAATATTACAGTAGTCACGTCGAAAGTTTTGATATTTTCCCTTTCTGGTAAGTCAGTAAATTTGTTTGACCTCAAATTATAACTTGATAACATAAATTAACATAACATAACTTGATATCATTTCTGTCCATGAATCCGATTCGATTCCAGTTCTTTTACGATAGATACCTCGATATCATTTGGTAGTTGAATAAAATTATACATGGAATGTTGAAATCGTTGAAATAAAGAGGATGTTTTCAAGTGTGAAGATAGTGATGGCTGATTAAATCAGTTTTAACAAACGTCCAATGGGTTCATACTTTACCAACGTGCCACTTTGATCCATGTTTCAGGAGTAGTTACTTGAGATTCTGTTTCATTTTATGTGATATGATAAACAAGAAAGGACACATAAAATTTGGAATTCGTTTATAAATACAACAGGTTATTTGCACCATTTAAGTAGTGGTCTAAACAAGGAACTGGGAAATCTCCCTTATAAGATAAGTTGCTGATTATCAAGCATGTCCAAAAATTATTAAAGTACATTAAGATCGATTAATGACCAACGAGTACAATTCCTTTAATTCTGTTTCATACAAAACACACTTTATTTTAAGTGGAGACTGAAGACTAAATGTGTGACTTGTGTACTGTAAGTTAAAGAATAAATGAGTGTAAATATCATTTCTTCAATCTCGTCATTCATATGTCTCCGTCCAAATGCGTCAATCGGTAACCATAAGATTGAGCCGCATCAAAATAGCCATTCCCGCTTTAGGGATAAATACATTCATACACCTTAGCTGCTTTACTCAATATATATGGTTAAGTAAGTATAAGCATTTGTAGACAGTGAA
The DNA here is from genome assembly GCA_944470205.2 of Schistosoma margrebowiei. Lineage (NCBI taxonomy): Eukaryota > Metazoa > Platyhelminthes > Trematoda > Strigeidida > Schistosomatidae > Schistosoma > Schistosoma margrebowiei. The sequence goes on along the minus strand of CALYCG020000024.1, from coordinate 50,362 downwards.
ATAAATTATCGGTAAAGCATATCCCAGAAAGCTGAACTGACACCATAACAATCTCACTTTAAATCATTTTTGTGGCATCATCAAGTAGGATAGTTGTTGATTTGAATACATATAAACTTGGATTTCAATTCATTTGATAATAGTGGTTCTATGTTTGAAAGCCCTAGTCGCAAATAGCAAACACTTTCACAAATAGCTTACACTGTCATTCACAGTCAGTTGTGAGACTGCAATTCTCTTACAAGGAGTGTGAACATTGATCTAACGTTGAATGTTCAACATTCAATAACATTTGAACAGTACTTTTACAAGACGCATATCAATTTCATTTTGCACAATTATCCACAACACTTCAATAACATTTATATCAGTTGATTTTACAAGCAAATCAAATCTTTAACGTAAACTGTAAGAAAACTAAATTAGATCACTGTGATAGAATAAAGGAAAGTTCTGTATTGACGTACTGATAACCAGTGTAAAAACAGAAAGTAATATAACACAAACAGATGACTGATGATGTGAGCAACCAGACGTCAATGTGCTGACAACATTCGTTGAAATGTTTCTTACTTTCTCCACATCTGAATTCACCGACGATTTTCGTTTCCCATTGAATTCCTTTAATTTCCGGTGGAATCTAAGGAAAGTGTTGATAGTTTGAGTCAAGATCTCTCAACGCACAACCTCCCAGATGAAAATGAAGTGATTCACTTCTAATTATTCACTGTCTTAAACAAGTGCTTGAATAAGATGTGTCATCAAAGGTTGAATAATAGTGTCAAATATTTTGTTTGCACATTACAGAATGTTGATACATTCCCTTCGTGTTCGATGTAACTAGATATATTTGACAGTATTCATAAACATGAAATAGTTGAGTAATCTGAAGTACTTGAAACAAAACTACATTTGTATTCAATGGTGCAACTTACGTTATCATAATAGAAAACTATCTTCCCATTCGGATGTATTAGGCAAGTTACCGTGGCTGCTAACTCTATAATTAGAAAACCATCGATATTTAGAACTTGGGCAAAGTCAATGAATAATTTATTGGTAGATGTAACATTGTATAAATTAGCTCACAAAGTAACCATGTTTTGTATTATTATTGAAACATTCAATTGGTAATTATTCCATTAAAATTCGATGGTCAATGAAGTATTCATATGTATGCAATATGCATTCTTGAATGCCTCGTGAAAAACAATCGAGACTGAGTACACATGACATAAGATTTGGAGTGTTTGCTTACAAATTGGACTTTGGGATTTTATTGGTTACATGATATTTCAATCGATCAACTGAATACGACCATAGTGTTTATTTGTTGTAGATGAGAAACGAATAGCCTTAGATAGATGGTATTACGGATATTTTTAAAATGTCGATGGATAGGAATTACTATCTGATCAATGGATGGGTAGATGAATCTATTGTGTATAGAACTGACTTTGTGACAAACATACAACACAATTTATTTATTCTGAAACTAAAACTGATAATCAAATTCAATTCAAGCCTGTCAACGTCAACGAATCTCTGAATTCCTTTCCACACAAGTGAAATAAGATTGTGACCTAATTTATCCACCATAGTGATCTGTATTTTACTCATCAACCAGATCACATCAACTATTCTTCAAATGTTATTCAACGTCATCAGACGATGACTGGATTTTTGCAAATAATTCTACCCTCATTTCTCTGAAAAGTGACCAATTCCTACATTTTCAGTTTCTGAGACTAATTGACACTGACAACCTATGAATAATCATATGGAATGAAGATGTAAGTGTTTAGATTCCACATGTGTTGACTTACGTTTACCATCAACTTGTTGATTAATAAACCATCTGACAGCAAATAATTCGTCTGAAATAATGAAAATAAAAATGGATGTTCAAATATCTGCATAAGGAATATCTATCTGTTTCAATAAATGAAAGTTTTAACATGGACTACATTTGCATTCAAGTTATGATCTTCATTCTGAGATTTATTGAACCGATGTAGTCAAATACTCAAGCACGTCTCATGATAGACTGAAGAGTTGGTAATTGGCACTTGGACAATAAGATCACTTGTTTTGTCATTTCTACTCTTCTAATGTGTTTCTATTTTGAGATGAATCTCTGTTTTGTTTACTATTTTCACATGATAGTAATCAGAAGGTATTGTGAAACACAGAAGTTCTAGTACGAAAATCACACAAACAAAACAATCATTGTGTGTTGATATGCTCTTGTGTAATACTCAAGTAAAATAGAGAATAATGTATGCCAAATGAAGTATGGGAATACGTAACGGAACACATTATAACTGAATAATACAAGAACTCACTGTCATTCAAAATCTCAAATTCAGGAACAATATCGTTTGCACTAAAAGCTTCAATATATCCGAGATTTTCTTCTTCGTATATATCTATGTCACCTGTATTTATTTATTGAAAACAAGAAACATCGTTGATCATTTTACATTGAATGAAATAGATTGAAGACTTAAATGAATTGCATGAACTGCATCTGGATTACTATAAAGCATCACACTATCGACACAATTTGAACAAGAAGGGCTATCCGAAGTATTTTTGCATGTCTCAAGGAGAATAAAACTAATTCAATAAAGAAATGGAATCAACTTGGATTCATGGACAGAAATGTGATCAAGAAAATTATGTTATAATTTGAGATGAAAGAAAGTTATTGACTTACCAGAAAGGGAAAATATCAAAACTGTAATATTTAAACGACAGTTTCGGTGTAGCAAACTAAAAAGACGTAAACATAGGGACAAGTACCTCCATCACTAAATGTAATCAATTCACCGAACCAACAAAACTTGTATTCATAACTTGCTGAGACTGATTCATACTGATGCTCTGCAAATACATATAATGCTGAGACTGATTATGTGTATAACGATCAAACTGATTATTTACATATCGATATCAACAATTTTCAAAAATTACTTTTTCCGAGGTCGTCCATTCACGTTGTTCACAGATATCCTGGCATTCGAAGAACTCAGTAAGGCAGATGATAATTATAAAAAATGACATCGATTGAAAAGATAAAATGTTGTGTCTAAAATGATTCAGATAAAATAAACAACGTTATCTCATTGTATCAATTTTCAATTTGAGTTCGTATGTTCAGTCAACACTCACCTCATCTTCTTGTTCAAAGTAGTAGGTCATATTTGAATAGAACGTGTCAGGTTTATATAGATTTTTGAAGTGTAATGTTGTTTACTACTGATTCGATGATTCAAACTGACCATTAAGATGAATATTTTGAGTCCATAATCTATCTTATTCTAACTTTCGGACAGCCCAATCTATTCATTCAACTAGAGTCATATTTTGACCTTGTTAATTATTTGCTTATCATTCTTGACTGTTTTTATATGAGCGTATATGTGTGTACGCTTCATATCCAATGTCTCGTCACATGTCTGTAGTTTATTTTATCTGCCTATAGATATTGAGTAACGCCTGGCTAGAAATGGAGTTGGCTTACCAGCCATCTCCACTGCGCATCATTTTGTTTTGTTTTATTGCATTCACCTCATATACAAAATATATGTATACGAAAGTCCATTCTTGTTATTTGACTTATCAAATTCTTTTATTAACTAACGTGATTTAAGTCGATGATTGTATACGAGGATATGTGATAACAAATATTCGTCCGATCTGATTGAAGTCAGATCTATGGGCCACTAAAAACTGTCAAGTTTAAGGGAATTGGTTGTTTAATCACCGGTTGTTTAGAGTATTGCTGGTAAATCGACCCATTTGTTTATACGGTTCTGGCAAGACTTGAAACATCAAAGTCGTATTGAAGCAAGTGACTGACTTGAAACAAGCTTCATGAATGTTTCAAAGAATAAAAAGCACAGATTGACTAATTGTGTGTTTGCACGAAACATATTCATTCTGAATTTGGCCCCTTCCTTTTCCTTTGGTTATCCTTAATCGATTTTATTATATGTGGTTATTTGATAAGTTCTTATTCTTTCCTCAATAAATCATCTCTCTGTCTTTTCATTTAATTGACCTGGTTCGATATAGAAAACCAATGTATCGAAATGTGTTTCGTGGACATAGTGTACTTTTCAGATTTCAAGTGAATATTTATGAATTCGTAAGACTGATTACAGTGGTCTAACAAATAAGATGGACTACAGAAGTTGTATAAGCAAATCATATTGAATAATCTTATACATTCTTTCAACTCCTCTAATATACTGAACCATACTGACTGACGCATGAACTGAAATTCATTCAAATTTCACAATAGGGTCTCTGTGCAAATTGTATTTACCATTGACAGTTTGTGACATTTTCTCTCGTTTTGTTTTTCCTATTTAACACAGTATGCATTAGGTCCTTCACCATGGATAAGAGAATTGTCAACAAATCGCTTGACCGCCTTGTTATGATTCAGTTGTAGGATGTGTAAATCTAATCAAGTTGTTTTGTTAGATTTCATATTGAAACATCTACAAATTCATATGGTTTATCTAACAGAAACCATCCAGATCATACATATAATAGAAGTAACCATAATAACCAGATTAAATCTTGATCAAATCTATCTGATGATATGCCTGAACTATGATCAGATATGTTCTGTTTTTCGTTTCAATAAGATTGAATGATGTTTTGCATTATATACACGAATAATAATCCATCTGTAGGATCATTTCAATGGTTGTTGCTCGATCTTTCAAAGCGTCTAGGTCACCCGACTGAGATACGCCTGAAACCGAAAATCCAAAACAAAGATTTGTATACAATAGCTGGTTCATTATTGAATAATACAAAAAATTTAGTTACAAACCTCAAATTGTGAGGTGTCTGATGCATTTAAACGTGTCCTTCATATGGTAAAGTATAAAGCCTTCCTGTAACTGTAACATAAAGAATAATTATAAAATACGATAGTACAAAAAACAGCTTATATCTGTGTCTATATTTGACAACAGATTATGAACGACCGAAACCCGAACCAAGAGCAAAACAATATGGAAACTGTTGAATTTAAACAAATGCATGAACCTGTGGATAACTGCTGCAGTGATTGAGGTATAGTAATTAAAATGATAAATACAATAAACGTAACAAATATATGTGATGAACAAGGTGGAATATGTTTTGATAATGTGATGGAATTAGCTACTGTCCAATTGTTCGTCATCTCATATTTCTGTACACATATACTTAACCGGAGTCAAATTCAACTGAGCATTAGAACATACGTTGTTTAGCTAGGACAATATCTTCAAACTTTTTTGATATACCTCTTTAATTACTTTCATTATTGAATCTCTTCTATTAACACATGTGTATAAATGTTTGCCGTCGATGACTCTTATCACTGAACCCACATGTTTCCTCTGCCTTATCGAGCCATTAGTTCGCTTTTCTTCTGACGATTTTCATTTCCAAATTCTCTCATCCGTGATTTTATTCATACTCGTTCAACAATAATATACCGTCAAACCAGACGCAAACCTGCACAGTTCATCTTTTATGTAAATCTGATATCAGCTTACACGTTGCCTTTTCTTAAATGCAAGACAATGACAGGTCTAGGACAATGATATACTATTGTGGGAAATGAAACGATTAAATAGAATTTTTACTTTAATGAATATTTAAACTTATTTGGTTGCTGACCAGTTTTGTGTTTTCCTCCGCATATAAACATTTAATTACCATTATTCCACAATGTAGCAACAGCATGACTAATCAACCAAAACAGTTCGAAGCAGGACCTGACTTCATGTCTTATATTCCAATTGGTCTCCAGTCGGGCTGACTCCATGTATTAGTACACCCTTGTTTGTTTGATATTAAGTTGTTGTCGTGTTTCTTCACTTGAACTAGTTTGATTAACTAACATTTGATTATCAAGCTCGATATTCTATTCACATATGAAGTGATCAATCTGCCATCTAAACTACGTTTACAGTCTGATTAACAGATTTCATCAACGTATCATGTATCAGCCTTCACTACTGATGAATTATGAGATTTAAGGCAACAATTCGGAAATAACTAGCCATCGATCTAACATGATCCATTCATTGTTTTCTTAATAGTTTACCAATAACATTTAAGTATTTAGTGTAACTTTTAATCAAACTCATTGGCAAATTGAGTAAAGCACAAATCGATAAAACAAGCTCATTGATTACGTAACATTTTATTGATTTCCAATAGAATTTTGATGGATTAACAAACTGATAAATAGGATATGATCCATGACAGGAATTAGTCGTTTTCACCAGTCTAACTTGACAAATCTATTCACCTCGATCTTCGAAACGAATGGTTTTTGATCATTCAAGTTGATCATTAAATCCTATGCATCTGTAATAGAATGAATAAGAATTATGCAAGATTCCCTTAAAACAAAATTCAATTTCATTGATATGTACTTGCATCCACTGAATGTTATTGAATACAAATGAAATAACCCTCGCAAATCGTATGACTGAAATTCTGGTAATCCACTTCATTTCAATCATTTTTTAATCAATTTAACATGGAACCTTCAATATTGAATCCTCACGTTAAGCGATTCAGTGAATAAATGAGGAACATATGATTGCTGATCAACACAGATACATTTTAGATCAGGTCAAAATACAACTAGAACAAACCATTTTCACTATCTAACAAGAAGAGTGAATCCACCTATACGTATGTACTGCATTATAAACTACTGCAATTATTATCTGAAGACAAATTAGGTATCGTCATGCAGGAAAACAAAGTCTGTGTACTAATCAGTAACTGGAGAAACAAAATAGTGGACAAATTGCGAACAAAACGAATACATATAGGATATTGGCTACACAGTGTTCTTCAGTTGATAGTCAAGTAATTTCCAGTTGAACTGAAGTCAAACTCAGTTACAGTGAAATGTAGCTAGTAATGGAATTTGAGATGTGTGTTTCGTCTTACTTGAGACCTATCAGTAGGTTGTACCCAATCTCAGAGTTGATATTTAGGCTGGCTGACAAGGCCTTAACTGGACGAAATGCTGGTCCTGGGTCCGTCCGCAAGCCACATCTCAAACCTTTCCAACTTAAGTTGTGTGATAACGGTTTCATCGAGACAATCTATAGAGGGTGCACATATGCCAAATAGGACTGAACAAGTTTCAACAAAAACATAGTTCAAACAGAGTTTGATATTAAAAGTATGATCTCACTGGTTGTCACAGGTTCGATAATGGCTAGTAACAGTATCCAGGATAACCGTTCCGTCCGATTTGAGACTCGTTATGTTAGTTGTTCTGTATTTCAGTGTTATTCTTCACATTGAGATCGAAACCGAATATCGTTCATTTCAAACCTCAATGCATTATCCAATAAGATATTGAACTCAGATAGTCGCTGGTTAATGCATAGTTTATTCTGACTTACTGGTGATATCAGGGTAATTATCTCGGAATGATCATCATCATCATCAGTATTAATCGACACACTGGGTTCATAGCGAAGCACACGTCCATTCAGCGCAATGATCCTGATCATATGTGAATGTTTTAATTTCAGTAAAACCGTTATTTACCCACCTTCTCATGATTCATCTAGTCCCTACACATTCACACACACATACACTGATATATTCGCCTACAATACGTCAACACTAGCAATCTTTAAAATCTGGTAACATGTAAATAAGCATGTGTGAGTGTGCGTGTGTGCATGTATCAATGTTGTCGTTATTGTCATCATCCTTGTTGTTTTGTTCTATTCCCCATTTTCTCGTCACACTTTCTAATCTCATTGTTTTTCCCATCTTCCGGAGTTCTTCAATTGTTTGTTTGAAATGGTTGTTTTGGAAACAATCCTCAAATAATAGTATCTTTTGTTCCGATTAAATTTATTTATTCCTTTGATGGATGGTTGTCTTCTCAAATGTTAAGCGAAGATTTACCGTTCAGCTTAATAATATGATTGTGAATTCGCAAATGAGAGGAGAGTTCAGGAAGTTATCTCACTTGTAAGACCATTTGTAAGGATTCTTAGATAAACTACTCTATTCGATAAATGCTTTAAATCTATTTTACACAACTAACGGATACGGCCTTATTCCATTTCTCGAAAGATTCTTTATTCATGATAAAACAATTGGTCAATCTGTGCTTCTTGTTGTTTGAAACATTCATGAAGTTTGTTCCATGTCAGTCACTTGCTTCAATACGACTTTGATGTTTCAAGTCTTGCCAGAACCGTAAAACCAAATGGTTCGGTCTACCAACAATAATCTAAACAACCGGTGATTAAGCAACATAACAGCGATAAAAAAATATTGAATGTTTCCATGAATCAAGGCTGTCGGTGGTTACACTGCCGCTGAATCATCCTCATACGCCTTAAACATTTCACCGAAATGTCGGGTTAGCTATTAATTTAAGTGCCTCAGGATTTCGTGTACTTCCACAACGATATTCTAAATTCGCATCAAAAATAATGCAAGTCCAATCGGCTTATTTATCTTACAAATTGATATATTCCTTCCAAACAGTATTGACATTTTAAACGTATTCCTTTCAAATAGTATTGTAGTGAACGCGAATACAAGTGAAGACAATCGAATAGATTTGAACACAAAATTGCAGAACATCTAAGTCAAATCTGAGAACCATACAGTGAATATTTAATTTGCGAAATGTCAATCAGTTCTCTTAAACTTGACAGTTCATTTTGCAAATATCGCTCCATCGTCACAAACTTCAATGTTCCTGCATTTTCATACCGTTTGGAATATGTCCTCGTTTTTTCCTCCTCCATCTTGTTGATGTTCTGCTGCCAGATGTTTTAATCCTGACTATCGCCATGATATACTTAAGTCGATATAGTTAGCACAAACCACTGTTTTACCATTCTTAATATGTGTTGATTCAATGGTTGAATTCATTAGACGGTTTAGCTAAACCATCATGGAAAAGCTGAAAGAAGTTAACGGTCCCTGTCGTATCATAGGACTTCCGCAGGAGCGCGCATCTACGATCTCGCTCTGAGAATCCAAACCAAGAAACTTCGGTCTCAAGTGCAGAAGCTTAACCTATAGACCATTGAGTCGGCCGGCATTCAACTGTGTTTAATTCTAAATTCGACTATTCCACGATGTTTCATGTTCGTCTACCATTGTCTTCAATGAGTAACTGCATCAGAACAAACACGACTGAAATCCACTGGTCACGGCTTCTCACTAGAACTCTATAAAATCCATCTGGAAACCAGTCACTAGTGAGCACATGATGAGGAGTACCATACTAGGACAAGATGATCGTCCAGTGTCTGAAGGTTTTACATGGCGGTCTAGCTTTGATCGACTCATGAATTCAACTATCAGAATACTACAGTCTCCACATTCTCTCATTTTGGTACGGTGATTTGCAATCAGTGTTTTACATTCTTAGTATATAATTCAAGAGATTGACTTGAAAAAAAGAGGAATTGATGGTTGACTGATATGCTTTAAACTAACAATTTGAGGATAATCATAGAATATGCAAACACAAAGAACATTTGAGCAAACAAATGATTTGATCATCAGCCTCTACAGTTAAAGGTCTATAAAGACCGAAATAAGGCAGGCATGAATGAATTTAACAATGTTATACGTGAGAAGTGTTGAACACTCTCATCTGTTTTTATAGAAGTACTTCAAGATGGTGTGATTTTTTAAATAGAAAGGTCAGTTAATGAAGGTCGGAATGATTTGTAGTAAGGTGCCAAGATTTTATCAATAAAATAATAATAAAAATGGTGATAATACTAACGTTGTTTGAATTCAGTTTGTAATTAATGGGGTATAGTCATGGCAATTACTATAAAATGGGAGCAATGTGAATTGGGAGATGTGTGTAGGAAGTTTAAGAAAGATATAAAGATAAAAAGAATTTGGATAAGAGTCTCCGAATACGAGTTACTACCGAGCTAATCAGGTTCTCTGTGTGAATGAGATGTTTACATCAATGTTATGTTCGTTCATTCTTCACACATATACTATGTACATGATCATAGTCTCAGTCATAACGGATCACAAATGCACAACTATGAAAATGGTTGCACATACTTGGTGGAAATGAAATGTTCCAACGGGAAAATGTATTTGGTTCGGTCGATTTAATGAAATTCCTTTATTCATACTCATTAGATTTACATAGTGTATGCTTCATTAATCAAATCATACATTTAAAAGTAAGTAAATCTGTATAAATAAGAAAAACACAATCATAAAATGAATCCAAGCCAGACTATGGAATGATCAAGTGGACTTAATGAATGAAATCACACATAACGATGTGATGATTACTGCCAAATAACCAACACAAATTCATGTTAAATTTGAGTAGTCTTTCAGCGGGCTTCAGTACATTATTTTAACAATATAGAATTATACTGTTGAATGATGATTGAGTAGTTAGCAAGGTTATGCTTATCTTATTCTTTAGTGATGATTGAATATTCCAGATCAAGTTTCAATATGACCACTAGTGTAAGTGGTTGAGTTGTTAGTTTTTTGGACTTAGTAAATAGGAAACCAGCCTTGACTCAAGTTTTATACTGTCTTGCACTCATCATCAAGGCCCACTTGTAATGTTTGGGAAGACTGGTGCTCTCAATAACACTCAGCTACATAATTTCGTAATTTACGGTTGAGATATTCGGGTCATCAGTGATCTTCTGTGTATTAGTTAAGACATAAGACAATTTAATTACTGTCCATAAACTATTGATTATTTGAAAGTTAGTTGCTAACACAAGTTTCATTTTATGAAATACTAATTGATCTTCATTTATATGATTTAGATAGAACAATGAGAAGACGAAGTTGATCTAAAAACATTGGTGATGTATTTGCGCTATACATTTCGAACAATCTGATCACACACATGCACTTTTCAAAGCATTTTTATATGAAAATTAATAAAGGTCAATTCAATGGAATTTCAAGCAAAATAACAAAGGGTGGAAAGAGAAAGAATAAGAAATTGTCACGCTATCCTGATCCTAGGCCATAGAATGACTTAAGGGTTACCAAGGTAAATTCAAGGTTAAGACAAATTGTTTATGTACACATAATGGGGGTTTAAATTTACGAATAGCCAAAGCTTCAATAAACTTAAGAATTCATCCTTCACAATTTCTATACAACATTCTAAATGCTGAATTATTGTTAATTTTGTGCCCCATCTCGATTATATGTTTCGCCATCGATGCGCGTTTCGTCCTGTTTGGGACGCACAGTATGCACATATGCCAATAAGAGATTGATCAATTTCAGTCCTAAAACATCAATGGGATGATTCCAGTAAAACAATAACAAGTAAAGTATTAAATAAAGCTTATAATGAATAGTTATCCTGTCATATGAAGTTGTATTTTGTTCTATTGAAACATAAATAACCGTGAACAGATTTAATTGATTTCATCATTATGCTCTGTCCTATAGAGAATCTTAATGAGTCAATACAAAAAATGATTCTTACAGAATAATTTGGTTATATTCAGCATAATATCAGTGTTATTTATTCTATTTGATAGAAGGATTTAATCGTCTAAATAATAAATCAAGTCACTTTTGATAAATCCCCCATGACTATTAGATGATCATAGAAATGGATTGATATAAATGAGATACACAAATCGGATTGATAACTCCTGATGAAAGTGACCTCTGTAAAGGTTAATAAAACTGCAGTGAATTATGTTTTGTAATTATATTGAACCCATCAGCGATATCCTTTTCAACACTTGACTATCAGATTTCTAAATGCTTCTTATCTGTTAATTCATATCTCTATTTATTAGGTGATATGATTGGGAAATCTTGGAGATACCGTTTTTTCAGACACTTCTGCATAATTGCTACATTAAACTTGCACAAATTGACAAATGGACCTGACGGTAAATTGATCATTTAATTGAATGTTCAATTACTACTTAGTTGTATTTGAGAAAATCAGTTTAGCTGTAATAAAACTCTTTGACGACCACATTATAAATCCATTTGAGCAAAGTGTACTATCAAAAGAGGTAAAAGAATAAAAATAAATAATGGAAATAACCCACCTCAAAGAAGAACTGATTATTAGATTTTGTTCACAATCGCATTATAGAAATGTGCATGGACGTATCATCACTTAGTCAAATGTTTCAACGGCTTATATAGTTTAGGATTATTCATAAAGTATAACATGATCAAATTCATAATGTTATCTAACGAATAACTTTTGATGATAATTGACAGGCAAATAACAAACAATGAATCTATATTGAAACAAACAAAATCAATTACTTTTTAGTGGAGCCCGTAGATCTGACTCCATGTAGATCGTAATGATGATTGTCGTTGAAATATATACGCCGACTATCCTCGTATATCATCATCGACTTTAATCGCGTTAGTCAAATAACAGAATGACATGAGTCTAATTTATTAGAAGTAAGTATATTTCTAACACGGAACTATACGACGTAATCTCATAGATTGGTGAATTATCTACAAAAATTAATAATCATACAATCATCAATTCTATGCCTATTTATCATGCGTGAAATATTTCAGTTATCTGTCATTGTAATAAATAAATACGATGAATTTTCATTAAATGGGAACTTCTTTATTCGTCAGTAATTAGGAGATGTAAGTAAACTTCTTAAGATCAAATAGATCACAACAAATCGAATATTCACAAATATCAAATCAATACAAAATATATTTTCAGTACTAATAAATTTCATATACGTTTACTAGGACAACTAATTCAGTGAAAGTTTTGTGAATATTTGTGATTTTCTAAGAATCAGTCAAAAATAAATTGTGTGAAGCGATTACCACTTCATCTAGTCTGCGAACGGAACAAAGACTCTGTGACCAAAAACCAATAAGTTAGCTATTCTGATGCGTTCCATGGGCGTTAACCACAGAAAGAAGTCCAAGTTCGAAACGGGGTTAATATATTCCACAAGCAACCAGAAGCACGAGCAATCCCGACAGGCACAAATCAAACGTATATATATACAGCATAAAATTGTCCTTGGGAAGCGTTACAAAATAGCATACTGAAAGATTCAACTAGCCAATGAAGTTTATGACTCTCCCAAGTGAGAAATAAGATATAAAGGTGAAAATGATTGTTTTTGGCGCGAAAACAATAAAATTCAAAAGTTTAAAATAAAATTACAAAAATAAAGTATTTAACAAGTGAGTTCCGGCGATCTACTTATAGATTTTGTTGGTAAAAAATCTCAAATTTAGAAACAAAAAAAGAAATCAAACTATCTTATTAATATCGTATTTACTAGGATTATTCATTCAGTAGCTGAGTGGATAACGTAATGGTGGTTAAAGCAAACGGTATTGAGTTCGAGCCACGAAGTGAAAATCAGCACTGAGATGCAGGTACAACCAGCTGACGAGTCCCAAATAGGACGAAACGCACGTTCTGGGTTTCCACGGCCAGCCATTATCTATCTTTGCTTATAATGCTTATGACTTAAGGTAATCTCATGGCAATCCCCACAGTACGTACATATACCAATAAGAGACTGATCAACTGCAGTCTTAAACAACAATAAGACGATTCAAGTAAACAATGTCAAGTGAATCTGTTATTTTGGTTTGTGATACAAAAACAATAAACACTCCTCAATTCGCATAATATTTAATGAATGAATTCACTCTGAGACTCGAACCCAGTGCCGTTTGCTTTAAACGTCATATCGTTATCCACTTGTCTACTGTGTCCTGATTATAGAAAGCGCGCGCCTTGTATTCTACTGCTAGCCACTATTCATCTTTGCTTCCAAAGTAATATATATTATAAATTTTCGGCTTGAAGTTTTCATATCCTGCGTTACGCTAAACTATATAAATTAAATCTGATCACATTATTCTCATTTAACTGGCTCTTGATTGAATGTTCGAAGTTCTACTTAACAGACCGACTAATTTGGGTGTCATAAGAAAATCAATAATATATGCATACCATTTTTCTCTTCGTACATGATTTCTCTGTATATAACGACAATGAATGACTTCTAGCGGTATTATTTGTATTCCACGTAAGCAACGGTGGTCATCGTAGTTTATCCATTCCGGGTGTGAGGAAAATTTCACTATTAGCAACAAGTGTGGTCGTAATAATTTCACAAAGAGACTGGAGTGGTTGATATAGACAAGTGAATATCGGGTTAACAGTTAAGAAGATGAACGAACAACCATCACAACCCACTTCTTTCTAAAAAAAACTCAAAATGTCTGAAAAAGAATTTTTAACCAAAGACATCCACTACTGTACCAAATCGTCATTTCATAGTTTCGATCTCGACAATGTAATGCAGATGTATATGAATGGATTTTCAGCATTTTTCAATACTCTTTGACATATTTTTACTTGATGAAGTTCAGTCGAGTGGAAGAAATGCTTATGGAACAATCGAATCACCTGATGAACCACAATTAATCAAGTTTGGCAATGAATCCACTGACAAAACTCGGATTATTCAATGTATAAACTGGAATGCAGATAGTCAATTTGCGAGTGGCGTAGATTGTCAATTTCATTGTCAAACCCACATTGTTGTTGTTGTTTTTATATTTTATAACTGTTAAATTAGTCTTACATTGTTTCAATCACTCCCTTTCCACTCTTTTGTATATTGTCTTGTACTACTTATTTATATTCAGTAAGCAATTGTATTCGCAACAATTTTTATACTCATGTTGTCACACAAATTGTTGTGTAATATTCTGAAATGTTCACATATATTTATTACGTTTATTGTACTTATCATTGTATTTATCATTTTCATTAATATACCTTGATCACTGAGGCGGTTATCCACAGTTTTGTGCATTTGTTTAAACCCAATAGTTTTCAAAATGTTTTGCTCTTCGTTCGCGTTTCGGTTGTTCATAATCTGTTGTCAAATATAGACACAGATATCAGCTGTCTTTTGTACTGTCGTATGTTATAATTATTCTTCATGTTACTGTTACAGGAAGCCACAAACTATCAATGATTATTACAATTTGCACAAAAGCCCTTTCGTGAAATTTGAATGAATTCGAGTTCTTGCGTCAGTCAGTATGGTTCAGTATATTAGAGAAGTCGTCAAGAGAATGAACAGTCATTTTAATATTGATGTCCATACAGAGAATCGAATTCATTACATTATCACTTCAAACATCGACGCGTTATTCACTGAAATGGGGAATCAAAATAACCACCACTTTATCCAACGGATAATGGGTTTGCGTTTTCCAGTTTGATGATATTGAAGACTCCAAGTGATCAGTCTTGCATATTCACATAAATATTCACTGGAAATCTGAAAATTACACTATGTGCACACAAGATTGGTTTATGTATATAGAAGCAGGCCAGTTAAACTACAAGAGGGAGTGAGATGATTTATTGAGGAAAGAATAAGGACTTATCAAAAAACCACATAAATTAAAATCGATAAAGGATAACCAACGGAAAAGGAAGAGATCAAATTCAGAATTAATTCGTTTCGTGCAAACACACAAACACAAGGCTCGTACATCTCAGAATTATCACTTGGAAATGAGATATTTTCTGCTAGACGCCGTGTGACCACTATTTAACGCTTTTCCCATCTTCAAACAATCTGCCACACAACTTCATTCTATTTTTGATGATTTTGTCGAATTAACGAACACTCCTCAATGTTTTTATGGGTGTGTGTATAAGCAAAGATGGATAGTGGTTTGCAATGGAATCCATGATGAGATTTTGTCCTATCTCGTAGACTTCATCTGAACATACCGGCATCTCGAAATTGATATTCACTCTCGCACTTAAACACAGTGCTGTTCACAATGTAGAATGCAGAATATGAAAATGAACAATCTGTAAATTCCCTTACTTCAAGAAAAATCACAGTGGGATAGAAGGAAGAGATCAAGTATAAAATGAGGAAAAATAAGCAAAATATTTGAGAGAGGAGATCATCGTTTCACTTCATAGAAGTAGAGAAGAAACTGTTTTAATGTATGTCAATGAAATAGTTGCACTAAAACCCATTAAATGGTGTCCCTTTTCATTCTTTTCTTATTCAGTCGAGTTGAAATTGTTACATGTGGTTAGTTAGTGATTTATTTATGAAACAATTTTACTAATGAAACGGATTCTGTGGTCTTTATAAACGACTGTAAATGGAGATACGAGATTTGGTAATGAGAAATGGATTTCTAATTGGAAATTGAATGTAAATGGAAGTGTCGAATTGCTCAAAGACAGAACGTGTTTTTCGCACAATCATAATCGAGTTGCATATTTGAATGAAGTTTATTATCAGCTAACATCATTGAGTGACATTCAGTTAAATAAACATTAACAAGTATTAGGTTTTGAATAGATGTTTCGTAGTGGTATGGAACTCTTAACGACATGAACAACTAAGACAATATTGTTTTTAATTAGATCGTCATCAAGCTTTACTCTAATATACATGAATATTTATACGAAAATGTTATTCGTCTTTACCTATTTATAAACCATTTCAATACACATTTACATACTCTTCATTGTGTGATTGGATTATTGAAGTATACATTATGTAAATCTAATGTAGAGTAAAGGAATTCCTCCACAAATGAATCACGACAAGATTTTGATTGTTTAGAATACTTAAAATGATTTAATTTAATTTTAACCTGGTTAAAATGATCGCACGTATGCATGGTGAAATTCATATTTACAACCTCTACTCTCTCTCTTTCTATCTTTTCCTGCTAGTCCAATCCATCTTTGCTAACAATATGTCTGTTAACATTGATTACTGTACATGCTGAACGATCAATCACTTACCTTAATATTCTAGAAATTTACTCAAACTATCAAATCAATCGGTTAGCGGAGGATGAGTTGAAACTACTTCAAACCAATATTCCGTATAGAAATATGTTTTCGGATATAAGACACTTTTATAAGTTGAACTGATCAACCGTGTGAATGAAACCTGATGAAATTCGGAATAACAATCCATGAGACTAGAATACCCGACATTGACAAGTGATTTGAATTATTTGTGTGAATGAATTTATTGACCGTTTTAAATACTTGTTTTATAGTAAAGTTCTTTTAGGACAACATCGTTACAGGTAAGTGATTCAATGATACATATCTTATTTTCTTATAAATGTTTTCATAATACACAAAGTCTTGTTCACTTCAGTGGTTTAAATTTTCCGTACTACTATCGGGATAACTTTGTGAAATGCATACATACCGTCAAACTACTTTGGAACTTGAAAGTAGTCCAACGATATAACAAACATTTATTTACATCTTAGATGGTGGTTGGAGGTAGTCAACAGGAAATCCAGGACCCGGGTTTCGTGCTACTTGGCACTCGTCAGCAAGGTGTACCTGTAATCTTGAGAGAACTGGTGCTCCCTGGCGGATTCGATCTCGTGTCACCCAGCTTCACAGTCAGAGACGTTACCACTGGCTCGGATAGCTCAGTTCTTTTTGGTGTATTCCCATTTTTTGAATCCTACAGATTTAGTTGTATGACTATTCATATAATTACTTATGTGGTGTATGCTACTAATGTTGTCAGATATTAGTAGTATGTGTCATCAATAGAAAGTGAAATGCCTAGTGGCAGAAGGCTAAGAATGTTCGAAAAGAAGAGAGTTTAGATAGAGAATGCATGGTGTAAAGATAGTGATGATGATGCTTTGGGAGATGATGATGATGATGCGCACTGATGAGAAATCCCACATTAGAACGAATCTGCCATCCAATGCTTCGAGGTTTTCCATGGTGGTCTAGCTTCAACTGACTCATCATCTCGACTATTGAAAATACTATATTATGTACAAAAACCCTTCTGCTAGATGTAATAGATTATCTATAGGTTGATAAATGAATTGCTATGAATACAGTTTAGTAGCTTTATGCTGACTCCACATCTGAAGCAAGTTTCTTCTTCGGTTCTGATGGCCATTAAGATATATATATATATATATATATATATATGTCACTAATCCTCGTATACAATCATCGACTTAAATCACGTTGTTGAATAAGTGCGTTAAATTGGTCAAATAAGAGAATGGATTTCGAAAACTCAGCAACGTTAATTGGTAGATGATTTCCATAATTTACCTTTCAATCACCTCAGAGGATAAATGAAATTCTACTTTGATTCTAACTAACAAATGTCAGTATGACATAAAACCAATCACAACAGCTGACATAGGAATTTAAACTCGGTTTCTTCGTGTCACAGTTCTACTGTCGTGACGTTTTGACTGATATCTAAATGATGAGAGAATAGGTCTTGGATTATAGCGCGAAATTCATTCATCCATTTGGCTCAATAGAGTTTGTGGCATTGTAGCTCATGTCATTTCGTGATGAAAACCCCCTTCATCTAATTCCTACCCTTAATGATCAACTGTAAATCATAATCTTTGTTCTTCACACTGGTTTATAACCCTCATTTATTCCTAATTATTAAGTGAACACTGTGAAAGTGACTTTAATGTCACTCAAAGGTGGTCTATAAATTATCGTGTTTTATGCAATACCATTAAACATTCTTTCAATCATGTTACATGCTAAAGTATAGTTCTCGTTATACATTAGATTTGAAGCTCTACTCGTTACTGAATGCATGTTTCTTATTCCACTGATTGACAGTATGCAATAAAGAACATAGTTATGCCTAAACAGAAATCTGCAAAGAAAATCACATTCATTTAAGTAGTATTGACATATAAATGAACAAGAAATTTGATTATAAATACTGAATACCACTACAATCTTTACAAAACCCTCCCTCTGATTATATTAGCTAATTAAACTAGAGGCTGGACAAGTATTTTGAAGACTCTTTGTGACATACAGTTATCCTTTATTACATCATGAATACTCACTGCTTACAAGTCTCATACTAAGACAATACCGTGGTCCAATGATTTTTGATTTTCAATGGGCAGCAATTGAAAATGAGTCCAGAATGATAATCT
Organism: Schistosoma margrebowiei; assembly: GCA_944470205.2. Taxonomy (NCBI): domain Eukaryota; kingdom Metazoa; phylum Platyhelminthes; class Trematoda; order Strigeidida; family Schistosomatidae; genus Schistosoma; species Schistosoma margrebowiei. The sequence continues at coordinate 31,309 of CALYCG020000024.1, read as the reverse complement.
ACTTCGTCGGAGAATATCTATTGAGGAAAAATAATGAAAACTGTTATGACATTGACGTCTGACTTTTCTATCACACGAATTATCTACCGATCAGAATACGACTTATACGAATCTTCACACTAGGCCAGCCAATGACGTTCAACTAGTGTGGGCAGTCTAGCGCCTTATTGGTCCTAGGTCCTTCTAGCCCGTTTATGTGAGTCCAAAACACAATGCCAGCTTCCGCAACATGAATCGAATCGTTTATTTCAGACATACTCGGTTTATATATCAATCAGACAGACCGCAACGTACCATAAAATAGAAAATAACAATGTGTACACAAATAAGCCAAAAAGTGGCTGTGAACGAGGGGGACAGTAATTAATAGACTGAGTATAGCTTAAGAACCGTAAGTCGTACAATAATATAGTATAAGTCAAAATAAAGCTTATAACAAGGGGAATATAAATATACCTAATCTAATGATTGAATAGTTATACAATAAGAATATTTATAGAATATTAGTCCATTAATAGTCCTCGGAAGTTACCTGTAATTTAATCTTCATCGGGATATAACACCACATTGTTTGGCTTATCTCTAAGAGAAACAAATTTGGATCAATTATCTTCGTACAACATGTAGATATTAATTTTCTGATCGATAATGAAAATAAAGAAAAAAAATGAGAAAAAAATAGAGAAAAATCAATCAATATGATCAATGTTGTTTTTCTTTTAAAATCCTTCTTTTAATTTTTGAATAGAGAGAGAAATGGAAAAAAGTGAAGGTGATTTTCAAGAAATATCTAATAAAGAGAAACAAGAAGGTAGTGTTTGTTTGAATGTTTCTATGGATGAGAGATTTAGTAGTTGGGTGGTTGTGTGGTATCGGTTTGAGTAGTGAAGTGATATATGGACATAGGAATGTAGATCTATCTAGTTGATGAGTCTTAAATAGGACGAAACCTGTGTCCTGGTTTTCATTACTAGTCACTTACTATCTATGTACAGAATGCTTGTGAATTAAAGTGATATCGATGCAATCCGTATAGGATGCACATATATGTTAATAAGATATTGATAAATTGCAGTCCTTAACAACAACGAGAAGATTGAGATATAATATTGCCAAGTGAATTTGTAGTGGCTGTGCTTCGTTATTTAATCACCCTCAAACCGTTATCGTACAATCTTCAACGATATTTGAAATCAGAAGGCAAAAAGAAGCAGCTACTACAGTTTTATTTAGTAGATAATTCGGACCAGACAGCAGAGAGGCAAAATGAATGAGCAAGCGAACTACGATTGAAGCAGTAGTAAGTAGCTGTAGTCAATGCGTGCAAAATGTACAGGTATATATATATGCATAGGAAAATAGGTGAGTCAGCGAATAGATTAAGCAGTTAATAATGAAGCTAGCAGAATGAATACATGCGTAGGCGCTAAACAATGTTCAAGCATATGTATTTCATACAAGCATAATAATAAAGATAGTACAACAAGTTGTTATATCATGGATGACTTTGTCCATTAAATAAGTTAACAAAAGGGCTTAACTGAGTTAAATGAGAATAAACCCATTTGCACGTGAGTCGCTATAATAGCTCTCCCCTGCAAACAAAGATATATGGAAAATGTCTGTGTTTGCACACAAAAAATAACAGACTGAATAGGGTAGTTACAATTGTTTGAAAAAAAAGGCTTATACAAAATTAAGATGAAGTTAGAGTGTGTGCTGTACATTTGGTTTGCGCCCGTCCGTGAGGTTACATAAAATAATAGCAAGAATATAAGGAATGCGGTATTGTCTTTACATTTTAAACAAAAATTATACGTATAAGTTTAAGGGTACATAAGATACGTTGAGTTTTATAGCGTATAACATGAGCCTGATAATGCATGTGTATACAATGAAGTAGAAGTTATAATTAATATTCCGAATAGTAGATTATTATTAATAGAAAATTGTAGCAACATAATGTTGGGGCCATCTTACTCTGCGGCCAGATCTTGTTGTTATCGGAGTCTCGTTTTTTTGTTGAGTTAACGTTGTTGATTTTTGGAACTGACGTTTCGATGATTCAACGGTTTTCGCAGTATCTGTATGTACTGGCTGATCGTAGGCTTCGATGAAAGCTGGTTTGACTCGGTCGATGCTAATTACATCCGTTTTTCCAGCTTTGTCTACCGTAATAGTTTTGTCGTCTCTTTTAATCACCTTAAATGGACCATCGTAGGCCGGTTGTAAGGGACGTTGCACATTATCCCTTCTGATAAACACATGTGTACTGTCACTTAGTTGTTTGGGTATGTACACACGGCGTTGATGTTGTCCCGGAAGCGTTATCCTTAGACTACTCATATGCTGCTTAAGACGCTGTACATAGTCGGCTATATCAGTTGGAACGCTTTTACCTGCGGTGAAAAACTCTCCTGGCAGACGTAGTGTGGTTCCATAAACCAATTCTGCTGGGCAGCATTCTATATCTTGTTTGATTGTTGATCTTAAGCTCAACATGACTAACGGTAGCTTGCTGGCCCAATCATTATTGCTGATGACAGCTGTAAGGGAGGCTTTAAGTTGCCGATGCAATCTCTCTACCATACCATTCGACATCGGGTGGTAGGATGTTGTGCGAATTCGTTTGATTCCGAGTAGTTCTGTGAGTTGTTGGAAGAGGCGGCTCTCGAATTGAGCTCCTCTATCGGTTGTAATATTAGTAGGTACACCATAATGGGAGATCCAATGCTCTACTAGGGTTTTTGCGATAGTTTCGGCTGTAATATCTTTTATGGGAACAGCTACAGGCCATCGTGTGAATCTATCAATGCAAGTGAAAATGTAACTGAAGCCGTTGGAAACCGGCAGTGGTCCTATAATATCGACATGTATGTGCTCGAATCTGTTATCGGGATGACGGAAATGACCTACTGCGGAACTGGTGTGGCGATGTATCTTAACTCTTTGGCATTTTACACACGCTTGCGTCCAATTACGAATATCCCGATTCATACTTGGCCATACAAAACGTTCGCTGATTAGTTTGATGGTGGCCTTTATTCCGGGATGTGAAATATTGTGCATGGCTTCGAAAATGTTTCGCCTTAGCGGTTTTGGAATGAATGGTCTTGGTTGACCTGTAGAAATATCGCAGGTGATGCTTACTTCTTCCAATGGAGTTTCTTTGAGAACTAACGAGGTTGTATTGGCAGATTTTAGTCTGTTTAACTCGACGTCGATATTTTGTAATGCTGCTAACTTGTGATAATCGATTTCGGACTGGACGAGAGTGTTGACCATCGTTCTGGATAGTGCGTCTGCCACTTCGTTGCTATTGCCTTTGATATACTGAATGTCAGACGTGAACTGTGAAATGAACTCTAATTGTCGGATCTCTCTCGGGGAATAATTGTCTTGCTTTGCGCTTAATGCTTTCGTTAGTGGTTTGTGGTCTGTATAGACGGTAAAATTTATGCCTTCGACCATATGACGGAAGTGTTTTATCGCTAAGTAGATTGCAAGGAGTTCTCTTCCAAAGGTACTATATCTTGTTTGTGTTGGATTCAGTCTTTTCGAAAAATATGCTAGCGGTTCCCATGTGCCATTTACTAATTGTTGTAAAACGGCTCCTACCGCTACGTCTGAAGCATCCGACATGATAGCCAACGGTGTGTCGCTCTTTCGTCTAGTTAGCGTCATTTCTTTATTTAGTGCTTTTTTAGCATGTTCGAATGCTTGAATCGCTTCTGATGATAATTGGAATGTGCGCGTGTGTCCGCGTAACGCATCTGTTAATGGTTGCAATATTGTCGCACAGTTTGGAATAAATCGTCTGTAATAGTTTATTAACCCGAGAAATCTGCGTAACGTTTTCCATGAATCGGGTAGGGGATAATTCTTTATGGCCTCGACTTCTTTTGCTATTGGTGTGATGCCTTGCGAAGTTATATTGTGACCTAGGAACTGTAAAGATTCTTTTCCAAATTCACACTTCTCAATATTTATAGAAATGCCGTGTTCCTTGAGTCGCATAAATAATTGCCGTAGTTGTTGTATATGCTCATCTTTAGTGGTGCTAGCTACTAATAAATCGTCGATATACGCGTATACCCCAGGTAAAACTCTAATGACCTGGTCTATAAACCGCTGAAAGGTTTGTGCCGCGTTAGTCAGTCCAAAAGGCATACGCAGGAATTCATATAGCCCAAAAGGGGTTGTTACCGCTGTCTTTGGTACGTCTTGTGAGGCGACAGGGATGTGGTAGTATGCTCTGACTAAGTCGATCTTCGAGAAGATAGTAGTGCCCTCTATATTGTAGGTGAAATCATGAATGTGCGGTATAGGATATCTATCAGCTACTGTTTGTTTGTTTAGTGCTCTGTAATCCCCACATGGCCTAACCTCTCCATTCTTTTTCGGGGCCATATGTAGCGGGGATGCCCACGGGCTGTTCGATGGCCTTATAATGCCTAGCCTCATTAGCTTGTCGAATTCCTGTTTAGCGATAGCTAGTCTTTTGGGATCTAGCCTTCTTGGTCTTGCATTAATTGGTGGACCACTCGTTACGATGTGATGCTGGATAGAATGTTTGAGATCTGCTTTACTGTATGTTACTTTTACAAGTTCAGGGAACTCCTTTAACAACAATTTATATGGATCATCACGACCTTTATCGATCACAAGATTCATTGAAACGGCTTCCGTAAGTATTCCTCTTATTGAAGTGGTTTGACTGCCGTTTATAAGTCTGTGTCGTCTAGAGTCTACTAGCAGGTCAAAGTTACATAAGAAATCTATGCCTATTATGGGCATCGATACGTCTGCTATGACAAAGTTCCAGCGGTATGAAGCGCCACGTCCAAAATCTAGGGACAATTTCCGTTTACCATATGTCTTAATATCTGATTTATTTGCTGCTCTTAGCACTAATGACGGATTAATGTTTTTTCTTTCCTCGTTAAATGGAGGTACTACGCTAATTTCCGCTCGAGTGTCAACTAAAAATTGCGTGCCAGTGGTTCGGTCTTGTATATAAAAGAGGTGACTATTTTCAGGCATTACGTGTGTTGATGCTGTTGCCATTGATACTCGTGGGTATCGGTTACTAGCCCTGTTAAATCTACAAGGTTGTAGGCACTTTCTGGCCCTGTAGCCGAACATTTGATGATACCAACATATCGCGGGAGTTGGGCGTCGTCTAGAAGTTGACCGGGCCCTTTCACGCGAACGATCTCGCGATGACCTTCGTGGCTTTTCTCTCTGCGTTAACTCTGAGAGTTTTCGGCATAAAACATTTATTTCCTTCTGTAGAGTATCAAGTCTATCGTCTACTGTCACGCTGTGTAGTGGAGGGCTTGCTTGCTTGCTTCTTTCGTATATTCTATCGGCTATTTTTGCTATATTGTCTAAATCAGCATCCGTATCTCCTACAGCTAGGATCTGCTGAATATTTGCCGGGAGTCGGCGGAGCCACAATTGATAGAAGAGATTATTGTCAATGTGTCTATCGCCAAGTAGACTTTTCATATAATTTTTTAGTTGTGATGGGGTTCTATCTCCAATTTGTACTTGGCTAAGGAGTTGTTCGACGGCTTGTTGGTCACTGAGAGAGAGAGTTTTAATTACAGCCTCTTTTAGCACGTCGTATGGTTTTTCTGTGTCTGGTTTTGCTAGTGCCTCTCGAACGTTGTCAGCTACTTCGTCTGGGAGTAGTGTGCTTGTCAGGCCGAACTTATCCTTTTGCAAAAGAATGCGGTTAGCGAGAAAATAATTTTCAAGTCTTATAAACCAAAGTTTTGGGTCTGTGATTTTAAAAGAAGGGGCAGGGAGGTTAAGAGACCTCACGGACGAGGCTTGCTGTACGCTTGAAATTGTGTTTTCATAAGACATGTTTATAAAAATTAAATAGCACACGAAAATAATGTAACAGTCACAAGGAAAAATAGACGGGCTAAAACAATGATAATAAAAAAAATGGCACAATTTATAAAATGGAACAGACTTACTAAATTGCACCAATATATCAATTGTTTATGGATAATTGTTATTTATTATGATTATAATTGTCACGTTTAATAATGTTCACGAAATAATGTAAGTGTAATTAAAATAATAATATAAATCCACAGTTGTAATTATAGTTCATTTGATAATCCAAATTGAGATGAAGGTAGTCGGATTTTTGGAATTTGATTATTTCGTCAAAATTCGCTTCCCGTTCTCACGTCGGGGTTACCAATTCTGTAGTGGCTGTGCTTCGTTATTTAATCACCCTCAAACCGTTATCGTACAATCTTCAACGATATTTGAAATCAGAAGGCAAAAAGAAGCAGCTACTACAGTTTTATTTAGTAGATAATTCGGACCAGACAGCAGAGAGGCAAAATGAATGAGCAAGCGAACTACGATTGAAGCAGTAGTAAGTAGCTGTAGTCAATGCGTGCAAAATGTACAGTTATATATATATGCATAGGAAAATAGGTGAGTCAGCGAATAGATTAAGCAGTTAATAATGAAGCTAGCAGAATGAATACATGCGTAGGCGCTAAACAATGTTCAAGCATATGTATTTCATACAAGCATAATAATAAAGATAGTACAACAAGTTGTTATATCATGGATGACTTTGTCCATTAAATAAGTTAACAAAAGGGCTTAACTGAGTTAAATGAGAATAAACCCATTTGCACGTGAGTCGCTATAAATTTAAACAAATTCCCCTTGCACAAGCATGTGGCTTTCAGAACACAGGAGCTAAGTGGATAACACAAACGATACAAGGTTCGAATCCCATAGTGAACATCAATTCGGAGATGATGTTATACCCAACTAACGAGTCGCAAATAGGATGAAACACGTGTCAAACTGGATTCCTCTACTAGCAACTATCCATCTCTGCCTATATAAGTATTTAGCTTGTAAAGAAGAATAAACTGTAGTGACTTTGTCTCATTTGAGAAGTTTTAGAATTGTCCAGGTGAAAAGAATGTAAAATAATACGGAGCAAATAATGGAAATGTAACACATCAAATCATCTAAAGTTCTCTTGGTTAATCTAATTTCATAGTTTACGGAGCAAGTATTCATCGTATACTCCATACTTTCAACATTCCACTTTGTTATATAATTTACTCTCATGAAGTGAATTAGTCAATGTTAACAATTCCGAATTTCCTATGCGAACAGATTTGGTCAAATGAAATCCATTTAATTGACTTAATGACTATTAGAACACGTATGATTGAGGAAGTTCGATTCGATCAATTAAATATGGAATGATTATGAGTTACTGTTGATTATTATTATTATTATACAGTTTGATGCAACCCTTAGAATCATCATACACTTCTGGTGGAGTTTTGTTCTCTGAGCTGGATGGTTTGGTCGTGGAGCTTTCATCGTTCTTCTGAACGACATCATCAGCACAAACTTCAAATAGAAGTGAAGTGTTAGAATTTCTCCATATGTGTTTCACAGCTTGTTCTGTGCACCTCGATGTTGATTGGTTCTTGTTGACCTTAAATTTATCATTGTTTACTTCTTTGTTTTGGTTGTGATGATGATGTCGTTCAGAAGAACGATGAAAGCTCCACGACCAAACCATCCAGCTCAGAGAACAAAACTCCACCAAAATCATCCACCTGAGCTACAATTCTTCTCCACCATCTCAACATCATACACTTCATTTATACAGTTTAATATTAGGTAATTAATTCATGTTAATTAGGTAATAATGGTAGTATTATGAATAATAAGTACAAGTTCGGGTGACTGTGGACGAATGAACGTAGCCAGACATTCCACTCCCAATAGCGGCTACATACTACTTATATCTACAAGCGTAAGTATCATGCACTATATAACTAGTCTTTCTGTACAATTGTAAACAAAAGATGGATGTGCACTGTTGAGGAGCCTCATAGTAGGACGAAACGGCCATCCAGCACTTCCATGTTTTCCATGTTGGTGTAGCTTCAATTGACTCATGATCTCAACTATTAAAACGGTTTCTTATCAAAGCATTTTTTAAAAGCATTTTTCTGGTTTCAGAATAATTCAAGGAATAGTCTAGTCATCATAACACAAAATTGGATATTAACATATAAGTTAGTGTGTCTATTTCTCCTATCGGTCAATAATCAATTGTTTATGGTAATAGAAAGGATGACTTCGACATAGGATATGTTATAGTATTTGATGTTCCCTGTAACACTCCAACCCAGTACCGTTCGCAGGTATATTCATCCGATGAGTCCCAAACAGGATGAAACATGTTTCTCGAACTTTACTGCTAGCCACTTTTCATCTTTGTTTATTCATCTTGTTTGTTCTCACTGACTGGTTTAATATTTTCTCATAACATCGTTTTAGCGTCCTGATGGGACAGTAAGCATAGGTAATTGCTAAGCCAGTCTTGCATTACGAACAAGGGAACATGTATATTGTTATCAAGTAGTCACCTTATATGAGTATAAATGTACTGTGAAAATTGTTTGTCGACAATTGATAATGAAGTATTAGTATTGTTTTTATTCTTTGAATAACTGAGTGGAATATGGATCATAACTGAATCAGACGGTTGGATACAATAACACTTTTCAACTGAAACCAATTATATGTTATCAACTAATAACATTCCAGTTTGTGTGAAGAGAATTTTCATAGATTCGAATAACCCATCGATTGTATTCATGAATGATTAATTGCACATCAAGGTAGATACTAATAAAGACTAGAAAGCGTTAGATGAACGTAGCAATATAATGTAGGGTTGTTTATGAATAGGCGATCGTATTCCCTCCATGATACCTTAATATTCTATTTGTTTGACGAATAAAAATTTATCAATATAGGGTTGTGGCGATTATTAAGTCGTTGATTGGGATCCTGAATCGATTGATGTTTGACCACCAATGATAGCCGTTTCGTCATATGGTGGAAATCCTCACTATTGCTCAGGGTTTGATCACAAGATCTACGGTGTCTTTCGTATTTATCATTCCTACTAATTTCATTAGCTTATTCTGTATCTATCTCGTTGCCATAACAACAACAACATAGAAAAGGAAATTCTTTTTCATTTTTACATTATTTTCTAATTAAAAACCTACTCTGGTAATATTGACTTATTATCCAGAGTGATTAGTTTTCAAATTGTATTCACATTATTATTATTATTATTATTATTATTATTATCATTATTATTATTACTCTTATCATTAGCCTTATCTCCTTTTACCCCGTTTCCTGTCTAGTTGACCTTTTATTTTTATATATAAATGCTCTTAACAAGTATATGTGTGACCAGATTGTTCGAAATGTATTGCGCTAATATATCACATACTTCTGATAATCTTCGTCTTCTAGAATCATTATCGAAATTTATCAAAGGGACTAATTGTTTTAAAATCAATTCATCATCCTCTCTTTTAAATTTGGTTCACATGCTAGTAATATTGATTCGATTCCCATCCTCACCCTCATTCTCACCCCCTTCTTACTTTTTTATTTAATACCATGTTTATCTATCCTGTATGCAGACATTGTTGCTTAGTGATTGAATATGAATAAATTTTAGATATAAAAGTGTTCAAGTATTGACTTCTTGACAATTTCTCAATCTTTAGAAATCAGATTCTCTTAAACTTTAAAGTGAAAATCAATAAGTGAGTAGTTTGGAAGTAGTTTGTTTTGGAAGATAAGTTCATATTTATATATAAATATATATAGAATGGATAGGATTAGAGGTAAATATAATGTCTAAATTGATCTACAGAATATTTGAGAACCATACGGTGAATGCTTCATCAATCGTCTCAGATTTTATTGTTCATTCGTTTCCACATCAATCATTCTTTGTTCTCGTTCTATTTTACTTGAGCTTCAAAACTTTGTGGCACCAAGTATTTCACTTTCTATTGGTGATGCATACTACTTATATCTGTCAACATCAGTAGTACACACAACTTAGTACTGTTTCAACTCATTTCTATTCATATTATTAATTTCAAACATCTGTCGTGATATTATATATTGTAACGATGTACATTTGTACCTGGAATAATATTGTTTTGATGAACTCATTAGCTGACCGGTACAATAAACAAGATGAAGATAGTTTCCATGACAAATCAAGGGATGAATCGGAAACCAGCAACACAGTTAACTGCTGTAAAGATAATGACAACTTAAGAGGTAATGTCGGTCATTCAGTCAATCATTCACTGAGTTAGCTACAACGAAGCACCAGACACATATATGAATGAGTCCAAGTTGCCATATGTCGTTAACACAGCAAGAGGAACACTGGATTCATAGAAGTAGTTAATTCAGTGATAGTAATATATAAACGAAATATTGCGTATAAGGTAATGTCAGAATCTAGGGATATATATATTGAAATTCAATTAGCCTCATAGAAGACACTATCTGTGTAATGAACAAAAGCACAAATAGGTCGCCCAAACTTTATTGACCTCGAATTACAGAATCTCCTCATAAAATCTAAAAACCATACAGTGAATATTTCATAGGCAATGTGTCAATCAATTGTCTCATACTCCATTGTTCCTTCGTTTCCACACTAATCACTTTCTATTCTCGTACTCTTCTCTTTGAATTTGTTTTAACCTTCTACGTTCAGACATTCCACTTTCGATTGATGATTTATACTATTTATATCTATCGATATCAGTATCACACACCATAGTATTATCAGAGTAGACGAATTCCGTGGAATATGAAGAAGTAATAAAATCAGTTTGCTAGACGTATCAATATATTTTCTATTAGCTGTAAAGCATTTGAAAACTATACACAAAAATCAATAATTCGTCAAAGATCTTTATAGTTAGACTATCATTGAAAATCTGAGATTCATCAATAATATCCATCGACGATCCTGCACGTGGGATTGGAAGCTTTCGATTTCGTGTGCGATCACTTAACTTATAAATAACTAAACCGGTCAGAATCCAACGATGTTAACGTGTAACTACAATCAATCCATGGAATTGCGCTACTGTCCACCAACTACAGAAAATTAATACCACCCAGTGTAAAAAAATTGTCAATGAGAAAAATAATCTACTTATTCTTAATACTCTTAATTGTGGACGTTTTACTACTTACAAGTTGTTAGTAGTTAATTTATTGTAATCAAAGATGAGTATTGATCCACGTAAATCCAAGCGTCTGAATACATTTCAATATGAAGTGAGTTTGATTCGACTTCAAACTAGGAAAAATCCAATGAATTCAACATCAACTTTCATCTGATACCAAGTAATTCCATTAATGTTCGTCATCAATAATCAAGTTACACAGTTGAAGTAGAACTGAAATCATTGATCTGTTTAGTGGAATCTATTCGTTAACAGTTGAATTGTTAGGGTGGTGTTTTCCATGGTGGTCTAGCTAAAATTGATCCATGAAATCAACTGTTAAAAATTACTAGAGTGTGGTCGAAACCCCATTTGAACGATAATCATCATGTGTTCACTTGTGACTGACTTCGTGAGGTATTTCCTGAAGTTCTAAGGAGAATCTGTGGTCAATGTAGTTCAACCGTGTATTTCGTTGAGGCAGTAACTCAGTGAAAACAATGGTGGATTATTCATTCTAATTGATTTGTAAGTGTTTCGAAGCACTAAATGTTTCTTCTCCATCTAAATTATTTGGAAAATAGTTAAGCATGTATATGACCCACTCAAATCTATATTGTTTGTTCAGCTTTTAGAATGATGAAGGATTTGTGCATCGTCCATCTACTAATTCAATTTTACCGCAATCTTCAGTTATGCACATGTGTTGTTCACGTTGAATAGGATAATGAGTCCATTCAATTCTTTTTTCTGTTAATGTAGTGTTTGCTGATCAGTTTGATAAGCATTTTCTGATGAAGTATTAGAGCGTGTCGTTGTTTTCAATGTCTTCGGTATTTCCCTTGCATTTTCGAATAAAATGACGATGCCACAACATGACTTCATAATTTCAAGTAGCATGGAATGAATATATTATTGTCACGTGACAAAAATATGAATCAAAATCATGATATTAATGAACTAAATCTATGTGCAAGAAGCGGTAGTTACCATGATTCGAATCCTTATTAAACCACAATGCCATGGATTCACACCTAGTCATTTCTCTCAATTTGAAAAGTCAGTAACAAGTCTTAACTAACAATGTCTTACGAAAGCAGACGTTATTTGCAAACATACATATTAGGCCACATCAAATTATAAAATGGAAAATATACATGAATCAGTTGGAAGATGGTTATGATTGGAGTGAGCCGTAAAAAATAGACCGAAAAGGGATTACGGAATGATGAATCGGATAACAGTATTGAGTGGGTTATTGGAAAGATCGTGTTGAATGAAGTCATTCTCTATATGTATCTATATAATCTGAACACTTGATAAGCATACAATAGAGTGATAGTCGATGGACATTCGAGGAAATGAACTTCAGTTTTCACAATATCCGTTCTGTTATCATGCAGACAATCAAATTAGGCATAGAAATTGACGATTTATTTTCATAACTAAAGAGAGCTGATGTCTATCCACGATTTAAATCCAAACGCCTGGGTATCAGGATAGTTAAAGTTGAATTACTCTTCTGCTGTTGTTTTGTTACTTGTATCTTCCTATTCTTATTTAGGGATGAAATCGATGGGTTCGAGTCCCACAATGAACATCAACACTGGGATGCAGGTCCCAATTAGAACGAAACGCATGTCCTGGATTCCACTGCTAGCCACTATCCATTTTTGCTTGAGGAGAGATTACATTTTGTGTTTATCCTAACGCTTTATGATCCATTCGTTCATTACATGGATTGTCTGATAGAAGGAATATATTCTATAGTGTTAAACTCCTGCAAATATAGAATGCGCATAACAATGTTTTGGTACACATATAAAGGATCTGTTAACTCAGTTTCCATTAAAAATAGCATTGATATTTTGAAAAATAAAACTACAACAGAATCTTTCAACTACTTATAACATTAGAATAAGTAGTCTAAAAGCATATATATAAAATAGTAAACAAAATACAAACAAACAAAATCCATTAATGAAATGACTTCAGAAAGACAGTAGAGAATCGAAACAGCTCATTGTTTTGTTAATATCGGTTTAGGCGAAAATCTACGAACGTTGTTTGTTTTTGCTCCCAAATTCCCTGGTACGGTCGAGAGTATACAGCCACTGCCAGAGTAATCCTACTGACTGTTTTCTCGTAGCATTACTGTTGTTTACAAAATTGAGAAGATGAAAAGCGAATGCCCGATGTTTTAACTAGGTTGCTGGATACGAATGATCTACTCAAGTGAACTGGAAAACCCTGAATAGTACTGTATTCATCTGTATCTCAGTCAGCTAATTTCACATTATGAGTAGGATGTTGGTAGTTTTAGTGTGATGTGTGCTACTCAATCCCGACAGACATAAGTAGTATGTATCAATGATCGAAAGTGGAATGTTTGGAGACAGAGAATTGGGAAAATCGAAAATAAGAGGACGAGAATGGAACACATACCACTATCCCCTCATTCAGACTATTAACCTCATTCATTGTTACTACCATTAAAACACAACTATCACATAATGTACATCAATCATTCACCTACTGACAAACCATATATTGTGATCTTTAATTACTATCCTATTGATATCTATTATTAGAAAAGTAAGTTTATGATGATTCTCAGAGATGTATCACGATATAACTCATAATCACTCCACTTTTAATGGAACGAATCAAACCTCCTCAATGTTACATCTTCCGAAGCGCCCAAAACACCCGATTGAGATACGCGCAAAACCGAAGTTACCAAAACAACGATTTGTCTACAATAGCGATTCTTCATTGAGTAATACACAAAATCTAGCTACAAACCTCAACTTGTGAGGTGTCTGGAGCGTTTAAACGCGTCGTTCAATTATGTCAATAAAAAGTCTTTTTATAACAGTAAAAATGAAGAATAATTACAACATACGATAGTACAAAAGACGGTTGTTAGCTGTGTTTAAATTTGATAACAGTTTATGAACAATGGAAACCCGAATCAAGAGCGAAACATCATGGAAAATGTGTATAACCACCACAGTGATTAAGGTATAATGATGATAATGATAAATACAATGATAGGTACAATAAACGTTATAAGTATGTGTAAACAGGGATACTACCGGGGTAGTCAGACTGAAGCAGATTGTTTTCTTGGTGGGTTACCCTCTCAGAACCGATGACCTAATGGACTAATACATCAGGAGGTAGAAAAAAGTTGCGAGATGCAGTTTCGTGGTAGCAGACGGTCACCAATTGGTTCATACTTTATTTGTTCCTTCAGGACACTGGAGACCACATGCATCAATAGTTTGGTATCAGGGTTTTCCAACTACCTTGAGTAGATCCTCCGTATCAAGCAACGTAGTTAAAGCAATGGAGTTCACTTTTCACCTTATCAATTTCGTAAACACACGGGTCTCGAATTCGGGACCAATGAACTCGATCACCAATGCCTAACCTCTACACCACTCAGATGGTCGACGTCCAACAGCGTTAATGTACAACTTCAATAGATCCATGATCTTGCACAAGCATTCATCAGATATCTGAGCTGAACATCTGTCTCTAGCCGACAAGGATATGATGTTCAACTCTTCAAGAACTTTACTGAAATAATTAACTTTCATTCATAGCTTTGAAATCAGATGCTCTGTGAGGTCGATCTAAGGTTTCATCATCTTCTGAAGGTATTGCTGTGGAGAGAATTTCCATAGATGGATAATTTTAATATTTAACAATCGGATACCCAATTAGTTTCAAGCTCCTGAAATCTTGTCTTATATACACATAATGATATCGTTATCTTAATCATCCAGGACCTTCTACCAATCGCTTCCTGTAAGGAAAACCAAATAATTCATTGAAAGGTATTCAGAACCCAAAATATAATAAAAGATAGTTAACTCATCTAACGTTCTCCAGAAAAACAAAGTGAATGATTAGTTCTCTGTTATCTTGATTCAATCATTATCAATCATGGTACCATTGCTATCATGGTTTTTAGAAGCTTAAAGAATATCAAGATCACTGTATGGTTCTATAACTATGATTAATCTTCTCGAAGTCCATTGCTTGAACCTATTCAGAAAGTGTATCAAGATATCTTTTGCTTGGAAGAATGATCTATTTTTCTTTCTATAAGTAATTAGTTCATATTTCTTGATGATGAAATGACTTGATAATTCGCAGCTTTATTGACTAAAACTGTACAAATAATTGTCTATTGATGTAGGAATGATGGAATTGACTCATTATCAGCTGATAGAATTACATCATTTATTTGACAGGACTCATTTTACTTTGGATAAGTAACAGCTTTTTTATTTCTTTTTATCGATTTGACTTCATGAATGTACATGCATATTGAAAACTTCCATGGCTTACATAGTCTACAGATGCTATTCATTCACATATTTTTGCATTATTCAAACTGATAATTCTTTTTGATAATGTGTACTACTAATGTCGGCAGATATAAGTAGTATGTATCATCAAGAGAAAGTGGAATATCTCGAAGTATGAGGTCGAGAAAATTTGATGAGAAGTGGATGAGAACACAGAGTGATTAGTATAGAGACGAAGGAACAATGACGTCTGAGATGATTGATTGACATTTTGCAAAGAAATTACATATTGTAAATAGCTTTTGGGATATTACCAAGTAATTGTGTAATTCTGTATACAGATATATTCCATTGTCACCAGTCGTGTAGTTGTTTACTACATAGATAGTGTTATATACGAAACTATATGAATTCGGACATTTCAATTACTAGATTCTGACATTACCTCTTAAGTTGTCATTATTTTCACATAAACTGATCCATAAATTAGGTTTGAATATGAATTTGTTGACACACAATGTTGACATTTGACGAGAAGGACTGTTAAATGTGTAGCTGGTTTCCGATTAATTCCTCTATTTGACATGGAAACTATCTTCATCTTCTTTAGTGAATAAGTCAGCGAATCAGTTCATCAAAACAATAGTACTTCTGATATAACTGTACATCAGCTTAAGATATAACATCACCACATATGTTTGAAAATTAATATGAATATGAATAGAAAAGAGGTAGAACAGTATTATGTTATGTGTTCTACTGATGTTGACAGATATAAGTAGTATGTATCATCCACAGAAATTGAAATACGTGGTGGTACAAGGTTTCGAAGATCAAGGAGAATAGATTGAGAGCTGAGATTGATTGCTTTGGAAACGAATGAACAATAAAATCTGAGACGATTGATGAAGCATTCACTGTATGGTTCTCAGATATTCTTTAGATCAATTTAGACGAAACGGCTAACACTGATGGTCAAACACCAATCGATTCATGGTCTCGATCAAAAACTTAGTAATCTCCACAACCTTATATTGATTAATTTCTATTCGTCAAGCAAACAGGATATTATGGTAACTTGTAGGCTATGTTCATCACAGATCTCTAGAGGGGTTATGATCGCCTATTCCTAAACAACCTTATATTATACTGCTATATTCATCTAGCGATTTCTAATCTTTATTACTATCTAACCTGATGTGAAATTAATCATTCATGAATACAATCGATGAGTTAGTGGAATATAAAATATTATCTTCAAACAAACTGTCATTTTTGATGTTGATGGTTGAGTCTAATCAATCCAGATATATTGATACCATTATCATCTACAAACTAACCTCATTTAGTATAACTACGGTTCTTCATTGAATAATACACAAAATTTAGTTACAAACCTCAACTTGTGAGGTATCTGGAGCGTTTAAACACGTCCTTCAAGTTCGAAAAGAAGAAGGCTTCCTATAACAGTAATATAAAGAAAGATTGTAACATACGATATTACAAAGGAGAGCTAATAGCTGTGTCTAAATTCGATAACAGTTTACGAACAACCGAAACCTAAATCAAGTGCAAAACCATGTGGAAACTATGGCGTCTTAACAAATGCAAAAACTATGGGTAACCACTACAGTGATTAAGGTACAGTGATGATAATGATAAATACAATGATAGGTACAATAAACGTTATAAGTATATGTGAACATTTCAGAATGTTACACTACAACTTGCGTTACAACATGAGTTTCAAGATTGATGGGAATACAACTGCTGACTCAATGTAATTAAGTAGTATGAAACACAATATAAAAAGAGTGGAAAGGGAGCGAGTAGAAACAAAGTAAGACAAATTTAACAATCAATAACAAATATTCAAATTGTGATTCAGTCTATCATAGTGATGAGCATTCATTCCGATTCCATAAATATAATAAAGGAATATGAATGTTAAGTAGTTGAAGGTAGTTAGTAGATAACTGCGCAATTACGTTTCATGTTATTTAACACTCATCAGTAGGATATATCTACAATGTTTAGGGTATTGATGTTCCTTTAATGATTCGAATCAGGGTCATCAAGCTTTATAGTCAATGATGTAACCACCTAGCTATTTACACATCATGTAGACATAAGAAAGACTACATACAACCACATAATATTTCATCTTAGTCTTCTTGATATCTAGTTGCTTAAACAATAGTCATAATCTTTGTTTCTTCACACAGGTTCCTGATCCTCAGTTAGCTTTAGTAATTAGGTGGACATTCTCAAAGTCATTTTGGAGCCACTCAAAGGTCATCCACAAATTATTGTCTCATTAATAATAGAACATTGCCTATTGCCTACTAATCTATCGGAGAAATAAGTAGTATTGTCATGTAATTTGAAATTTCTAAAAGAAATTCATTATGTGTATCTTTTTAATTGTCCCTTTTAATCTAATGGTAACTATTCTATTCAGTTTAGGTTCTCTATTCAAAACCTAAGAACTTTACCTTCCTGTTAGTGAAAATATATCAGTTCCTTTTGGAATATTCCCATTAGTCTGAATCTTACAGCTTTAAATATATACAATTCATATAAATACTTATGTGGTGTATGCTACTGATGTTGACAGATATAAGTAATATTTATCATCAATCGAATGTGAAATGCCCGATGGCAGAAGGCTAAGAATGTTCGAAGAGCAGAGTACTAGGACAGAAAATGAATGGTGTAACGATAATGATGTTGATGATCACTGCCGAGGAATCCCACATTAGAACGAAACGGCCATCCAAAGCCTCGAGGTTTTCCATGGTGGTCTAGCTTCAACTAACTCATCATCTGAACTATGGAAAATACTATATTATGTAAAAAAATGAATTGCTATGAATACAGTTTAGTAGCTTTATGCTGACTCCACATATGAAGCAAGTTTCTTCTTCGGTTCTGATGGCCATTATGATATCTATATGTCACTAATCCTGGTATACAAACATCCACTTAAATCACGTTGTTGAATAAGTGCGTTAAATTGTTCAAATACGAGAATGGATTTCGAAAACTCAGCAACGTTAATTGGTAGATGGTTTCCATTATTTACCTTTCAATCACCTCAGAGGATAAATGAAATTCTACTTTGATTCTAACTAACAAATGTCAGTATGGCATAAAACCAATCGCAACAGCTGACTTAGGAATTTAAACTCTATCTCTTCGTGTCACAGGTCTACTGTTTTGACGTTTTGACTGATCTCAAAATGATGATAGAATAGATCCTGGATAACAGCGCGAAAGTCATTCATCCATTTGGCTAAATAGAGTTTGTGGCATTGTAGCTCATGTCAGTTGGTGATGAAAACCCCTTCATCTAATTCCTAACCTTACTCATCGACTGTAAATCATAATCTTTGTTTTTCACATTGGTTTATAACCCTCATTCTGAAGGTGACATTAACGTCGCTCAAATGTTTTCAGACATTATAATCTCATCGTGTCGTATTCACTACCAGTAGTCATTCTTTCAATCACATTACATACTAAAGTATAGTCCTCGTTATACATTAGATTGAAAGCTCTAGTCATTAATGAATGTATGTTTCTTATTCTACTGATTGACAGTATGCAATAAAGAACACAGTTATGCCTAAATAGAAATCTCCAGTGGAAATCACATTCATTTAAGTAGTATTGACATACAAATGAACAAGAAATTTGATTATAAATACTGAATACCACTACAATCTTTACAAAACCCTCCCTCTGATTATATTAGCTAATTAAACTAGAGGCTGGACAAGTATATTGAAAACTCTTTGTGACATATAGATATCCTGTATTAGATCATGAATACTCACTGCTTACAAGTCTCATAATAAGACAAAACCGTAGTCTAATAATTTTTGATTTTCAATGATCAACTATTTAAAATGAGTCCAGGATGTCAACTGTAATTAATATTAAAGAAGAATGCGTCAACATGACCTCGCAGTCACGATGAATAAGACAGTCTGTAACTGTAGAAGAGCTACAGATGGAATTAGATGACATAATGCATAGATTAAAAGATATAATTAGATATTATTATGTTTCGTCACTCATGATAATTTACTTCTTCAGAGAATGTGTGTTAAAGAAAAGAAGGAAACGAGAAAGAGAAAACGAGAGAAAAAAGAACAGTACACCGAATCCTTCAAAGATCATTCTAAATGTATATGAAGGTTACAAACGTGAAAATCACCCGACCACATTGTTTCTCTTATCTCTAAGAGAAACAAAATTGGATCAATTATCTTCGTATAACATGTAGATATTAATTTTCTTATTGATGATGAAAACAAAGAAAAAAATAAAAAAAAAAGAAGAAAATAAATCAATACGATCAATGACGTTTTTCTTCTGAATTTTTTAAAATTTTTGAATAGACAGAGAAATAAGAACGGTGAGGGTCATTTTAAAGTAATATCTAATAATGAGAAACCAGAATGTTTTGTTTGTTTAAATGTTTCTATGTATTAAGATTTAGTAGTTGGGTAGGTGTATGGTATTGGTTTGAGTTGTGAAGTGATAGATGAACACTGGAATGTACATTTGTCTAGTTGATGAGTCTTAAATAGGACGAAATCTGTATCTTGGATTTCATTACTAGTCACTTACTATCTTCGTATGGAATGCTTGAGAATTAAGGTGATGTCGAGACAATCCGTATAGGATGCACATATGTTAATAAGATATTGATAAATTGCAGCCCTTAACAACAACGAGAAGATTGAAGTAAAATATTGCCAAGTGAATTTAAACAAATTCCCCTTGCACAAGCATGTGGCTTTCAGAACACAGGAGCTAAGTGGATAACGCGAAAGACACTAGGTTCGAGTTACATAGTGAACATCAACTCTGAGATGCTGTTACACCTAACTGACGAGTCCCAAATAGAGCGAAATGCACGTTTTTTCATTCCACTGCTAGCCACTATCCATCTTCGCTTGAGAAGAAATTACACTTTCTGTTTATCCTATTACTGAGTGATCCATTCGTTCATTACATGGATTATCTGTTTAAATGAACCTGTTCTGTAGTTTCAAACTCCTGCAAATAAAGAATGCGCGTAACAATGTTTGGGTACACAAATAAAGGATTTGTCAACTCAGATTCCGTTAAAAATTACATTGATGTTTTGAGAAACTACAACAGGATATTTTAACTACTTATAATATTGTAATAAGTAGTCTAAAATCATCTACATAGAATAGTAAGCTAATTCGTAAACAAACTACAAATAAAGAAAATCTATTAATGAAATGACTCCTGAAAGACAGCAGAGAATCTAAACAGCTCATTATTTTCTTGATAACGGTTTAAGAAAAAATTTACAAACAGTATTTATTTTTCCTCCCAAATTCCCTGGTACAGTCGAGAGTGGGTAATGTCGGCTATCCTAACTGAAATACTCTCACATGACCACATGCATACAACCACTGACAATGAAGTTTCACTCATTACCTTATCGTATCATTACTGTTGTTTGCGAAATTGAGAAGGCGATAAGTGAACTCGAGGATGAGAAACGTTATCTCTCCTCCTACAAATGCTCGCACATAGCCATTCGTATACACCCACTGCCAGAGAAATCCCACTGACTGTTTTCCCGTAGCATTACTGTTGTTTACAAAATTGAGAAGATGGAAATCAAATATCCGACACCTTAACCAGGTCGGTGGATACGGAGGATCATCTCAGGGAAGTTGAAAAATCCTGATACCAAACCGATGATGCGTATGGGCTCCGGTATTCCCAAGGAAAAAATAACGTATGGACCAATTGTTGATCACCGGCTACCACGGAACCGCTCCTCACCACCCGCTTCATTCTGTGTACCCGGGTAGTGTTCCAGCTCACACACAAATCGATCAGTTTATGTGGTACATATGTTGAGTTATTTACTCTTTCGCTCACCCATTCAATCACCCGCACACTCAAGTACTCACTCACACGCACACACACTCAGACAATTACTTGCATACTCAATTACTCACTCAATCACTTCATTGTGTGATATTCTATGTATTCGTTACCTAATAAGATCATTTTATTAAATCACATTCAACGAATATCTTCATACATGACGTGTAATAATTCATTATATTCTCTTATTCGATATTCAATTTCAATATTACTTATCGTATCATTGTTAAGTAGCTAATCCTTTGTATATTCATGTTCCTCTAATTATAAGCTTTATTTTGACCTACAGACTACTATTATGATACGATTAATCATTCTTGAGTTATGTCCTGTCGATTATGAATTACTCTGTCACATATTCCATTGCCACTTTTGGCTAGATTTTGTCAAAACGTTGTTTTACTATCGGGTGGTTTGATGTGGTTTGTTCAGTTTGTTTATAAACCGAGTAGTATGTTGGAGTCCCAGAGTGAACATCAACTCTGAGATGTGAGTATATCCAGCTGACTGGTCCTAAATAAGACAAAACGCTTGTCATGGATTCCACTGCTTGAAACTATCCATCTGTATTTATAATGTCTGTGACCTAAGGCAATATTGATTAATTCAGCACAAGATGCACAATTACAGTTCTAAATAACAATGAGAAAAGATTCTGAATGTAGACTAATGAGGGGTCCCATACTAGAACGAATCAGCCGTTTAGTGCTTCTAGGTTCTCAATGGTGGTCCAGCTTACATTGACTCTTGAATTCAACTATTGAAATTAATAAAATCACCACAAGTCTCTATTTTGATATTCATATTATTCTGCTATGATTATGAACCTTATTTCACTCAAAAGAATCAGCCTTGTTTAGAGTAAATGTTGAATAATCTAACAATATTCATAAACTTGATGCTAATTCTCCATGACCTATAGAAAATTTGGATTCACTGGACGGTCATTCATCTCAGTGTAGGACTCCTCAGCAATGCGAATCCACGATCTCACTCGTGAGATTCAAACCTAAAACCTATAGGTTTCATGCTCGAGAGCTTAGACTCTAGGCTACTGAATCGGCTGGCAGTCAACTGTATTAACGTCCAATCCCTTAATCATTATGTGTTATTCTTACAATCTGAATCAGATTACTTCAGCGTTGCAAAGATATCTTTGTGATGTTTGATTCGAGTTTATTTTATGTCACAACATTTGAAATTAGCTTGAAACAAAGTTGAAAACGAAAAATTCATGAAGCGAATTTGCATTTTTACATTGAATTTGTGATATTTTATTTAAACTCCTTATGAATCATGTTGCGGCGTGTTTTACTGGTGTCGACAGATATAAGTAGTCTGTTTCAGCAATCAAAGTAACAATGTCTTGCTGATTGTAATGATTTAGTGGTACCCCTCAGCAGTGCTAATCCACGAGTCGTACCATTGAAATTACTAAAATATCCACAAAAGCCCTTCTGATATGAATCAATATATGCTCACTGTTGGCTAACTTCAATTATTATTTCCCGGAGATCTAGTAAGAAGCAGTAATCAGTAAAGTTCAACGCGTCTGTTGTGACTCC
Source organism: Schistosoma margrebowiei (assembly GCA_944470205.2). NCBI lineage: Eukaryota > Metazoa > Platyhelminthes > Trematoda > Strigeidida > Schistosomatidae > Schistosoma > Schistosoma margrebowiei. Next base: position 8,389 of record CALYCG020000024.1, on the reverse strand, counting down.
CGGAAATCATCCACCTGAGCTACAGTTCCTCTCTACTTTCTCGACATTGACAGTGTCAGATGTTGGTTGGCTCAGAGGTCAAGTGGTTTAGCGCTCGCACATGAGACTGATATATCCTGGGTGAGACTTGAATTGTGTTTATGTAACCTTGTAGGTGAGAGAATGATACATAGAACGTGATTTATTGTTTAAAATAAAAATACTGATGACGACGATTGAACACAATCTGACATCCGATAACCGTGAGAAGGAACAACCAGTCGAATATAAATGTATCTAAATTAGTGATGACACTTCCTCAGATGAGATTACAATAACTACGACCATATGAAATAAGATGGTAAACATTTTCTGTGATTATTGATGGCTGGTGCCAAATATTCCCTGAGAGGTTGATAGACTACTTGCTATCTACTAATTTTCTCATTAGAAACTAATCTATAATTGCAAAATGAGAATCTTATTCATTTTTCTGCTGTGTGCTTGTCGATGATTGTCAGTCATATGAATGAATCATTAGAAAGCGACATTCCTTTCTATACTCAAAGTAAATATCACTCTCAATACACAATTAAAAACATCAGATAACCTAATTATTATTATAAAATATGGAGAAAAACAACAAAAGTTTTGATCATTGACATTTCTACAAACAACAAATGAGGTCAACACACAGAGATCGGCATATCACACGTTCAGTTAATGTACACTAATGTTAAATTAAGAAAAATATTTCTTTTACAGAAACGCTAAGTAGATTAGAAGAACTGAAATAAATTTACTGATTTTCAGTAATATTCAAACACATAATCGTGATTGAATCGCCAAACTACAGTCCTCAGTGTGAACGGTTTCACGAGTGCGAGAGTAGAACGTGTTGTGTTCACGTCGAACAAATACTGTTCATCGAGGATAATATGTTACTGATGAACAGTCATATCATCTTGAGCTTCCGATCAAATACACTTTTTGTGGTCAATCACACTATGGTCTTGAGTAATTAATGGATGTAAAAGGTGGCAGTCCACTTGACCATATTGAAGAAGACAGAATTCAAGCAAGTGAAACAACGAACAACTAGTGATGTTCATTATGGAGCTCAAATCACGCATCAATATCTGTCTGATTATCTTTAATTAGACATGTAAATTGACATGAGTTTCGAGAAATTCTCCAGGAATAATCATTGCTTTATATCAAGCTCATCTTTATTTGTGCTGTTTGTGCACAATGTTGTAGCGAAAGGACAGTATGACATATGATGAGGAATGAAAATGCAACACATTCCTATTCTGTTCAACGCTGGTGGTGAGATATACGGGATGTGGTTGTTGAACGTATTCCAGTTCAAGGGTTTTGAATATAGGAACACTACTGAGAAAACTATCAGAATTATGTAGGCTTCATTGGATCTAGTAATTTATGTGACTCGCTTTTCCAGTGGATACCTAATATACAACACAGAAGTCATTGAGACCCATCAATCATCCACATTGTAATAACATGAGATTATGTTTAGTTTTCAAATTATTCACAAAAAGTATTTCATCATTATTTGTGAGTTGTGATTTTAATGAGATGGCCAGGTAAGATATTCTGGATTGCAGTCTACTTGAACAAATCTTGTTTTTCCGTTAAAGCAATTTGACTTGATTAAATAGATCTGTTCTCCAATTTTGCGTAAAATTATTGTCTTAGGTGAAACTGCTCATGAATGTATTCGTGTGATTTTTGTGCACATAACAACTATTTGGGATGTTTCAAAAACTCCTGTAATTGAGCCGCGCATGCGGGATCGTGGATGCACACTGCCGAGCAGTCCTATTCCAGAACGAAACTGTCGTTTGTGTTTCCAGATTTTTCATGGTGCTTTAACATTCATCGACTGGTGATATCAGTCAAAACCTCTACAATCTGATCAACCATATACACAATCCTATATTCTAAAATGTTTGGATTGTATTTTAATTTGCTGGTTATTTTGTTACTTTTGTTAAACAATCCAGATCGTACATCTGAATCAAGAAAACCGTATTGGAAGAGGACAATTTTCACTTTGCAAAAAATGTCGTAAATAAAATGTAAGGCCTCTTCAATCAACTCTCAAATTAATGACTAAACATTCCCATACTTGAATTCCAATAAGTCAGAATGCAAATGTCAACTGACAATCACATCATTCGGAAGTGATATTATGCATGTTCATGCTAAAAGCTGACTCATTTGACTCTCCATAACAACATTCGAAATGTAGCATCTTCCACAGACTGAAACAGAGATCTGTTTAGAGTGGCTTAAACAGTTAAAAACAAGTTATCTTGATGAAATTCTCTTCAGTTCCCATAGTTATATTATCCAAATAAATCATTCAAACAGCGATCAGATTTACAGCATAATGCTTCTTTCAAAACTGTTAAGATGTGACATGTAATGATGTGACACATTGAATGAATTTGTCAGAATATTGATGACAAATAAAGTTGGATTGGATGGCGTAAGGGACAATTATGTTATCCCAAATGGGAAGTCATGCAAAGTGTAAAATTTGAACGAATGAGGTACACAGTGTTAAAATAGTGGTGGTTGCTGGGTAAATTTCACAACAATTTCTTGTGATTCAATGTTAATTATGGCAGGATGTGTGAATGACTTTAAGCTTTGAAAATAGAAAGAATGGAGTTGCATGAATTATAATCGAATGATATCTTCACAACACACATGAAGATCACTCACCATTAAATCCAGACGTGCATCAATGTAAATCAAGCAGCTAAAAATATTTCTTCTGGATGCATCTTGATTCAAATAGTCCTTGATTCAGCCGCCTAAATGATTTCGAAACTGACGGATATAAGCAGATCGCTGTCAGGCAGGGTTGCTTACTCTCACCCTTTCTCTTTCTCCTGGTGATCGACTGGATCATGAAGACGTCAACATCTGAAGGGAAACACGGGATACAATGGACATCTAGGATGCAGTTGGACGATCTAGACTTCGCAGATGATCTGGCCCTTCTATCCCAAACCCAACAACAAATGCAGGAGAAGACGACCAGTGTAGCAGCAGCCTCAGCAACAGTAGGTTTCAATATACACAAAGGGAAAAGCAAGATTCTCCAATACAACACAGTATGCACCAATCCAATCAAAATTGACGGAGAAGATTTGGAAATGTAAATCCTCTACATATTTGGGCAGCATCACTGGCGAACATGATGGATCTGTTGTAGATGTGAAAGCGCGGATCGGTGGAGCAAGAGCAGTATATTTGCAAATGAAGAACATTTAAAAATCAAAACAATTGTCAACCAACACCAAAGTCAGGATTTTCAATACAAATGTCAAGACAGTTCTACTGTATGGGACAGAAACCTGGAGAACTACGAAAGC